>JAIOUR011660880.1:0-11564 GCA_020711275.1 Calotes versicolor
ACTCTGAATTCACCTGCCCCTCCCCCCAGCTCCACAATAAAACTTTTTAAAGCTTGAGCTGAGATCAGGCAGGAAGTGGGGAGGGAAGGGAGCAAGCTCCCTCCCAAAGGTCTGGTTGGCAGTTCAGTTCATTTTCAAACCAAACCACCTTTAAAATTTAGTTCCATTCAAATCAGACTGAACCAGAAACACCCCCCCTCCCTCAAACCGTACTGGGCCAAACCACCAAACTGGCAGTTTGTGCCTGTCTCTAATGTTCACTGCACTCTTGTGTAAGTGGAATGTCCACTGCTTTTAACAGGACAATCTTTACCTTGTTCAGTTGCAAACCAGAGCTTGTGAGAAGTGCTATACCTGGCAAAGGTGCTAAGCTCCACTATTTCCAACAGGATTCTGTCCATTATACTGAGAAGGGCTGCTCTAAAAGTTGTGCTGGCTATCTTTTATGGTTTTTACAAAGCTATTCCTCAAACAAATTGAAAAGCCACTGTCACAGATCTTTGCAGCAGTAGTGTGATGAATCTGATGGATGTGGCATTGCTGATGCCAACTTTTAAATCCACGTTTGATTGACCCCAGTCTATCCTCATCCTCACATTAGCAGACCTCCGGCACTGTTCCATACAAGATAGGTTCTGCATTAAGAGCCTTACATGTTTGCAACATTAGTTTTATCTGAACTGCCAAACCCTTTTCTGTTTTGAGTTTTCAGTTATAAAAACTGCCAGAGGTCCACAAGTGCAATAATCATATATCTAGGAATAATATGTCTCATACAATGGAATATATTTTTAATCTAGAGAACATGCAGAGTAAAACTTTTTTGTCTCATACAATGTCTCAGACAATGGAATATATTTTCCATGCAGTTCTCATTCCACATGTGCTGTATCTCAGCCTTATGCTAAGGTATGCTCACCACATATGCTTTGTTTGGATGCCAGACAGTAAATATAACCTGTTTGTACTCTCTCTGGGTAACAGTTACAAAGCATAAGCAAACGAGTATGTGGATCTGTAATGCTTTTTCAACGAAGACCTATAAAAACTGGATAGGAAGTTTTTGCTACCACCAAAGAGCAAAAAGTGTTAGAAGCTGCAACTGTATGTGCGAGTGAAAATGGGGGGGGGGCTCCTGACACCCATTCAATTAGCAAGGTGCAGAAACCAATCCCAGTCAAACCAACCCCTTCCCCCTTCCCCCAAATAGCCTCTGGACAGCAACACCTTAAGAAGCCTAGCTTACGTCCAAACAGCTTGTCTAGAGCAGGGATCTGCAACCTGTGGCTCTGGAGCCACATGTGGCTCTTTCATCACTCTGCTGCGGCTCCCTGTTGATCAAAATGTGTGTCACAAAGGCATGGTGACACCACCTTGGAATAAGAAGCACGTGGCACCAATCCACAGATGTCCATGGGAAGAGTGTCATGTGGTCTGGGGCACCTTATGGGTGAGCAGCTGGCCCTGGGAGAAGCCAGAAAAGCCACATGGGCACAAAAATTTTAAGGGGGTTTGCAGCCCACCAGCAGGCCATTTGGTCTCCACCAGCAGATATTAGAGTACAAGGGTTTTTGTGGCTCCCAGTGATTTCTTTTCTGTGGAAAATGGGTCCAAATGGCTCTTTGAGTATTCAAGGTTGCAGACCCCTGGTCTAGAGGCTAGCTTGTATTAGAGCAGTGTTCAAAGAAAGTGGTAACATATGGTAATTTTACCTGATCACACAGCAGGCATAAATTACACAAAACCGAGAATCTCAGCTTTGCTGCAAATCCCGAGGCACACAGACTTAACTTTCAACTTCATTGGTTGCACTAACCCACACAGGTTTGTCTTTTGTTGGTTTTATTAAAAAGTTACAGGAAAAATAGAGTTTATAGAAAAAGGAAGTTTCAAAAAGTTGAACACAGCTTAATTTCATAGTGAAGATTCATCTATTTAAACACTAGGTTACAAATTAGGGCCACTTGTTGATGTTTTCCATACAGTACTGATGGTGTATCTCCCCTAAAATAAGTGGTGTAAAGTTAGTTTGACCAGTGGCTAAACCTCTTCCAAACTGCTAAACTTCCTTGGGGATGAGAACAGGACAACTGGCAGTTCTGGTGAAGGCAGACATCGCCCATTCACAGGCTTTGGACACCTGCACTTGTGTCACCACACCCCAGAAGTAATTTTTTTCATAAGCTCCCCTCACCCTCTAGAAACTGGCAGGTACAGTTCCTTCAGGGACTCGAGCTATTCTAAGTGATTTCTGATTGGGGGGTCAGGTGGAAAAGCATCCCTCTCGAACAACTAAAGGAAATGTGGTGGAATAGCTCCTAATATTCTCCAGCATACAAGGACATTCTAAGGCAGAGGTGTCCAAACTTTTTGGAACGAGGGCCAGATTTGGTGAGGTGAAGATGTGTGGGGGCCAACGCCTCCTCCGGGTGAGGTGAAGCTTCTTTCCAGAAAGGAAAGTGCCCAGCACGTGCGTGTGTGCTTGCGCTCGTGCATGTGTGCATGCTTGCATGCATGCATACATGAACCCTCCTCAGAAAAAAGGAGTCATGGCACCCCTCCTCAAAGAGAGCTGTTGAGGAGAAGCAAGGGGACCTCCCCTAGGGTGCCACCCAGCTGCACCCCTCTTCACAGTAGTTCAGAGGGGGGATGTGGGAAGCCTCCCCCTGCTCCATGGGAGGGTCTTCCTGGCTTCCCTTCACCTGTCTTCCTTTTTTGAGTGGAAAATAAATTCCATTTCTCTTTGTGATGAGTAACAGGGAGAGAGAAGAGCCTGTGGGCCACTCAAAATTTGAAAAGGGGCCACATTTGGCCCCCGGGCCAGACATTGGACATGCCT
Organism: Calotes versicolor; assembly: GCA_020711275.1. Lineage (NCBI taxonomy): Eukaryota > Metazoa > Chordata > Lepidosauria > Squamata > Agamidae > Calotes > Calotes versicolor. The sequence continues at coordinate 2,840 of JAIOUR011660880.1, forward strand.
GTTCTAAGGAATACTTTTAAAACTAAATTTTGATTTAAATTCTGGGTCCTGGAAGGGCTAAAGCAGGATTGCCACAAATTCCTGTTCAGAACAATTCACTGAGTTTTCCAAGATTTCCAGGCCAAAATTTTAGCTTTTCCCTGAAACTCCACCCCGCTCCCCGCAATTTCTTTACTTAAAGCACTGGCAGATTAATTTTTCTGAATATTTGAAATAAACCATTGATATTATAAAGCTAACATAAATGTGTGAATGGTAAATATTATAAATAAGTAACTATGAACTAACAAAACATTTTAATGAAAAGAGAACAATGAACAGCATTTATAAATGGCACATGCTAAGGAGAGCATCCATAATATCACAGACATCAGTAAAATCAAATATCAGCCAAACATTGTAACATCATGGACAAAAGTAAAATATCAACCAAACATTATAAAAAAAGTGAGGTTACTTACCTGTAAGTCAGTTCTTCGAGTGGTCCTTCCATGAATGCACACCTTAGGGTTATGCAGTGCAACTACACTGCGAATCGGCCAATCACAAGCTGCCAGCGTTGCTGCTCTCCCTTCCCCAGAACACATGCTCCCATGTTGGCGCCTCTTTTCCTCAGTTCCAATCTCACCCGCCGCTGGCTGAAGCGGAACAGAAACAGGTAAGTAGTTCAGCCATGCATAATGGGGATGGAGGGCTGGCAGTGTGAATTCACAGAAGGACCACTCGAAGAACAGACTTACAGTTAAGTAACCTCACTTTTCTTCTTTTTGGTCTTCTGTGAATGCACACCATAGGGCAACTATTAGGAGGCGGGACATCACGGCAAGGCTGAAGACAACACCGCTCTCCCAAACAAGGCATACGATTAAGCCTGTACATCCAGATGGTAATGAGCGGCAAAGGTCATGTGGTTGGACCAGGTAGCCGCCTTGCATATGGCTAGAATGCTAATGCCTCTTAAAAAGTCTGTGGAAGTAGCCACAGCTCTGGTGGAATGGGAGCGGAGAGGGGTGGTAACAGGCTGTTTAGCCAAATCATATGCCAACCTAATTGGCATAATTGATTTAACCACCCACTTAGACAGCATCTGCACGGACACTGTGACCCTTGCAAGGAGCATGTGGGCTTATGAAAAGGAACAGAGATTTCCTGAAGGAAGACATATGGTCCAGATAGAAAGCCAAAGCTCTGCAGACATCCAACATGTGAAGGGGCTTTTCAAAGTCAGACTCAGGATTTTGGAAAAACGCTGGTAAGACTAGAGTAGGCATGTCCAACGTCCGTCCCAGGGGCCAAATGTGACCCCTTTTCAAATTTTGAGTGGCCTTCAGCCTCTTCTTCCTGCCAGCTCAGCTTGTCATTCATCCCAATTAGAAATGGAGTTTATTTTCCCCTCTCTTCAGAAAAAAAGGAGGGCAGGTGAGGGGAGGCCAGGAAGACCCTCCCATGGAGCAGGGGGAGTGGAAGGCTTCCCACAATCCCACTTTTGAATCAGTGCAGCAGGGCTGCTTCACCCGGAGGAGGCTGTGAGTGCCATCGGCCCCTATATATATTCACCTCACCAAATCTGGCCCTCCTTGTAAAAAGTTTGGACACCCCTGGACTAGAGGCTGTGACACATGAAATTCAGTAGCAACTTTAGGTATAAATGTAATGTCCATGTAGAGAGTAACTTGATTCGGATGGAATTGTACAAATGGTGGGTCAGAGTGGAGGGACGCTAGTTATAGCAACGAGGAAAATCATCTTCCAAGTAAGTAGGTGGAAAACACAAATGGCCATTGGTTCAAAGGGAGCCTTCACTAATTGATTCAAGACCTGAGTAAGCGACCATTGCAGCACCATGCAGCACATCGAAGGTACATGTTCTTGAGACCCTTCAAAAAGTTTTTCACAATGTCATTATGGAAGAAAGAAGGGCAGCTCTCCCCCAAAGGCTGGTGTGATATGATTGCTGCTAGGTACACCCTAATTGTAGAATGTGGTTGACCTTCATTGAACAAATGCAAGAGGAACCTCAGCAGATTGTGAACAGAAACCGGTGCTGGTTCGAACCGCCTTTTCTCCGCAAACTGGAGGAAGACATTCCATTTGTATCCATATACAGACCTTGTGGAAGGTTTCTGAGACATGTGGAGAACTTCATCTACTTTGGAGTAATCCTCCATGCTGCTAGATGAAGAGTCCAGTTTGGGATGGAGGACCCTCCATTCCTGCAGTGTGAGAAGGTGCGGACACCTGGGTAATGGATATGAACATATGGGTAATGGATATGAACGCTGACATCCTCCTCAAGGATATGAACCATGGCTGATGTGGCCAATTGGGCAGTATCAGGGTGACATTTGCATTGCCCCTGCAAATATTCAGCTAAGTCCTCGGGATTAGAGGGATCAGAGGAAACATGTGCATCAATCCTTCTGACCAGCAGATCTCAAAAGTGTCTCCCAGAGAGTGTGATCTGATTCCTCCCCTTGAGCAATAAGCCTGACATTTCACATTGTATTGGGAAGTGAAGATGTCCACGCTCGGGCTGCCCCACCTGAGTGACAGAGTCCTGAAAATTCCTTTCTGGAGTGTCCACTTGTGGGTGTTGTAAGTGGGGCAATTGTGATGATCCACCACATTGCACTCTATGGGTATGTGCAAAGTAACTAAAAAGATCTGGTGGCAATAGCACCACTCCCAAGTCCGGATGGTGAGAGCGAGTAGGTGCGTTGATCTCGACGACTTTGCCCTGCACCATGTACCTGAAGGCCTTCAGAGCGTAGAAAATCTCTAGCAACTCTAGCTGGTTGATGTGGAGGCTCCTTTGGGACGGGCTCCAGGTCCCATGAACCCATGCGGTTGAGCAATGAACTCCCCATCTTGAGGCTTGCATCGGTGGTAATTTGAACCTTGATCTCCGGAAATTGGAACAGCCTGCTCTTGAAGAGGTTCTGATGTGAAGTCCACCACTTCAGTTGGCTGGCCAACTGTCTTGGAACTGTGTGTTGGATATAGGTTGCCCCTTACAGGCTTCTTGTCCCCACATCAGTGTCGGGAGACTAGCCCGATTTCTATATGGGACTAAGGGATTTTTCGAGCAGAGAGGCTCTGAGACAGACAAGATAAACTCATTTTTTAAGGGCCTGTTTGGTAAACTTGGCACAATGTATGCACCTCGCAGGTTGGTGTCCTTCTCCTAAACAATATAGACAGCTCGAATGGCCATCTGCGAACAGCAACTTTTTTTGCACAGGAGAGGCGCCTCTTAAACAGGCCCAGCAACAGAGAGCTCGAAGACTGAAGCAGCTCCAGCAGCGGCAAAAAGGAATTGAGGAAAAGAGGCACCAACACGGGAGCATGTGTGCTGGGGAAGGAAAAGCAGCAACTCTGGCAGCTTGTGATTGGCCGATTCGCAGTGCAGTCGCACTGCATAACCCTAAGGTGTGCATTCACAGAAGACCACGAAGAACAAACATATTTGGCCATTATAAATATTAATCAAGAAATAATATTTAATTAAGAGAACTTCGCAGGGTCATCAATTGGTCCTCTAAAGTTTACTAGCCCTTTCAGACAAAAGCTTGGCTATCTGGTCTTGAGCTCAGACATTTTATCAATTAATAATGATTTTTATTTATCTTGTCTAATTCTTCTCTTTCAGCCGTTCACTTAGTAAGTGCTACTCCATATTTATCCCTCATGTTTCTAAATGCAAGGATCATTCTTTATTTACAGTAACTTTTCTAACACACTCCTCTGACAGTAGCCCATCATAAACGTGCCTTGCTGATTTTCAACAGTCACCTTGCCATTAATTGAAAAACCACGCGCCACCAATGCCTGACCATGGCAGAGGATTGGCACTCTTTACAAAACAGCACAGATTCTCATACTCGGAGTGGCCTTTAAAGACAAAAACTATCAATTATTTGGTCCTTACATTGGTAATCCTTACACAACTGAATAACATTTGGCTTTGCTGTTAACAGCCTAAACTCCTTTTCAACCTTATTACATGTTACACTGGACTGGACAGCCTATTTCGGTCAGAAAAACACTGCAGTGTTGTACTTAGCCTATTCTTACACAGAGTTAAATGGGTGCTAATAAGAACTGGGTCACAAAATGTAATAACGTCACATATAGAATAAATTAGTGGACACTTTTTCAACATAAGTGTGCACATGCTGACAAGAAATTGCCTACATTCTCCCTTAAATTTCTACTCTTTATTAGATAGTGAAGAGAAGTTGAGGAGTCTTGCGGTGCAGAGGTTAAATGCTGAACTGCAGCTAAAACTGTGCTCATGACCTGGGGTTCAATTCCCAGGGTAGCTGGCTCAAAGTTGAATCAGCTTTTCATCCTTCCGAGGTTGGTAAAATGAGTACCCAGCTTGCTGCAGGGTGGGGCCAATGTGTAGCCTGCATTATGAAATTGTATATTGCTCAGAGAGCACTATAGAGCAGTATATAAGCACAACACTTTTTTATAGTGACATGTTTCAGCTCAGACCTAACAGTGTGACCACAATTTACTCTGGAGGAGGCGATTCAATTGGTTTTCTTACTTCAATCAATATCAGTGACACTTTTGGCTTCTTTCAAAATGTCACTTTTCACAAATAGAAATATCAAATGCTTAATCATAGCTGACAGGGCGCTATGAAGAAATGATCACATAGGTGCTTCACACTGATACTCCTTCAAAAATGGGGTAACCTGAACTGACAAAAAGCTAAAAGACACAAGTTTGGCTGAAAACAATTTGTCATAAATCGCAGATTTAACTACTTTGGAGCTCTTTGATGATACAGTATTTTAACTTGTTCTTCCTCATTCCCACTCACAAAATTATTTAGGTAAATAATCATTTTATGCCTCTATCAGTGACACTTTAATTTTCTAGTCAATAAACCCCACAAAATTTGGATGGCAGTGGTGGATGAGGAGGAGTGTAAAACCTTGCATAGTTGATTCTTCTGAAGGGGAGTCCTTAAACACATAATAAACTAATCTTAAATGTGGCCTTCGACTTAGCATCTTCTTTGAAACCATTATTTACTATATGTAAGCTGCAAGAACCCATGTTAATAAACAGGACTGCTGTCTTTATGGGTCTCAACTTGATCCCCTTTGGTATTCTAAAATCTGTTGCTTTTGAGAATACTGATGAGAGCCTTCTCATCAAAGTAAATGACCAAGTCCCCACTTTCATGGGGACTTTAGTCTATAGGCGTGAGTGAGCAAAAGGCAAAACTCCAACATGAATAGGAACTAATAACCGAACCAATCATGGGCGGTACCGTACACCATGCTACACTTAAAAAGTCATTTTCCCTGACTACATTTCCCCCTGAGTTTTCTCTGATTACCAGACCATGTTTGGTTTCCCCTGACTTTTCCATGATTTCCAGACTTGTGGCAACTCTAGCTAAAGGCTCCATATCTAGGCATTTTGAGGGCATCTGTGTATAACGCAAACTCTTTCACATGTTGTGAACAAAAATCCACAATTGTTGCTCTGCTCATGTAATCTGCAGTGTACTTTGTATCAGGGTGGAAACGATTTAAATCATGATTTAAATCACGATTTAAATCACTAGTGATTAAGGCTCGATTTAAATCATGATTTTCTACACAAAGACTCATTTTTGCTGGAGTTGTTTTAATCTTAATATTTACAACCAGATGAAGGCTTCAATTTTAGAATAATAACTTTTCAGTTTATTTTTACAATTATACATTAGAAAATAACTGATTTGGTAGTTATATGCCATTAGAAAAACAGATAGATAATTATGAAATTATTGCAAAGTGAACTATCTCCAGTTTAATAGGTTCATTTTTGGACAACTGTTCTGTTGTACTTTATTGAAAGGAGAAAAATAAACATTACCTTAATAATAACACTTTAAATAGTTTTATTTAAAACAAATACAACATAATCTAGCATTCTCTCTTAGCCTAATTTATTTCACAAGGTTGTTGTGAGGGTAAAGGGGGAAGACACCAATGAAGATTGTCAAAATAAGGCACCTTGAATAGGCTTTGGCCCTATTCATTTGACTTTTTGAAATGTAGCACTTTAGAGATAAGGGGATTGATTCTGTAAACATAGATTTGCAGAGGAACAATGGGATTAAGATCTTTTTCGCAATTCTGATGTTTATTTTATAACATTTTTGCTATGAAGGGAGCATGTTAATGCTGGAGACCTAAATGCACAGTTCTGAAAAGAGCAAAACCAAGCATCTTTGATAGTATCTTCTAGATCAGGTGTGCCTAAAGGTAGATCTTCAGATGTTTTTGGCCTGCAACTCCCAGAAGCCTTCACCACTAACTGTGCTGCTTCAGCATCAGCTGTGCTATCAAGGGCTCCTGGGAGCTATAGGCCAAGAAGATCTGGAGATCTACCTTTGGGCACCCCTGTTCTAGATAGAAAGATTGCTCCAAATAATCTTTCAGAAACTGGGAGAGCATGACATTGGGAATGGATTAATACAACCTTATGCTAAATAATTAAAAAACTAATTTCAATAGTCTTTGGACTATAATGTATCTTAACTAGAACAAGATTTTTAGAGAGATTTTTGCTCAAAAAGCATTTACATTTTTAAAAAATCTAATTTAAATCAAAAAAATCGATTTAAATAAAAAAATCTGATTTTTTGATTTTTTTTAAAATCATCGATTTTTATCCACCCAGCTTTGTATACTTGTGCCGGAGCAGGGAAGGGTGGAAGCTTGAACTAAGCTCATTACTTGACATCTTAAAATTAAGTGTTCCGTTCAGGTCAATATGCAGCCCCCAAGCACCCACTGCACCCACACCGAGGCTGCATTATTTATGCCAAATGAAATTATCCAGATAGGAATGTGTTTTGTGTGACAAAAGCACCAGTGAACTGTGCTAAGTTTTAGTTTACATTCTCAAAGGTGCAGATAGGCAATAATATTAACAGTGGCATGTGCAAATAGTGCTTACTTTTTATTGCACACCTATTGCTCAATTTCAGTGCCAGATTGGAAGTGTATTGCACTGGGTCATGCAAATTTAGCATTCGTCATTTAACTCCATCCACTCATGTAAGTGCAGTAGCTTATTTCTGAATTAAATTCCTTGGCAAAAGCTTTCACAAGAATTACAGAAACCATGTAAGACAGTAAGTGGCCAAAGTTTTCCATAATCTACACAAGCAGCAGTGTCCACAAGCGGAGTCTTGAATTTTAAAAAAAGTACAGCAAATACATAAACTATACAGAAATCTGGGTGAGGTCTTGCGCTCTCAATGTAGAGACATGCTCTACATTGGGAGCACAAGACCTCATGTAGGCCAGATTTCTGTACAAGCATTCTGGAACAGGAAATAGCTTGTCATCTTACAAGCGAACATTCTACTGTATTTTCTTATCCTATATGTAAAGCAAGAAGTCATATTTTCAGACTATTCCGGTCCTGATTACCACATGAGAAAATCTTACTCCTTTTTGCAGTTGGAGTGTTACTTCCCAAGATCACCAACTCAGGGCTATAAATACGAGTATCCCGAAGGCCTGTTCAGTAGCACTATTAATGCAGAATTCAGCTGTGTTCATTCATAACACCTCAATTTTCTTGAAGCAAGTTTAGCTGGGTAGTGGTTTAGGTATCTGCATAGCCATAGTTTTGGAGATTCTCCTTGTGCCTCCTTGACAGGCTGGACTCGATGATCCAAAAGGTTCCTTCCAACTCTGCAGTTCAGTATTATAGATTTCTGTTTTTTCACTTCCTACTGATGCAGCAGCCATCCACTGGTTACGAAATTACTATCCACTTACAGTGGGGCAAAAAAGTATTTAGTCAGCCACCAATTGTGCAAGTCCCCCCACTTAAATAGTTGGGATCTACCTATGGTAGTCCTCAACTATGAGAGACAAAATGAGAAAACAAATCCAGGCAATCACATTGTCCGGTTCTGGAAAGAATTTATTGGCAAAGTATGGTGAGAAATAAGTATTTGGTCAATATCAAAAGTCAGTATCAATACTTCATTACAAGGTTGGCACACACTGTTGCTGGTGTGTTGGCCCATCCCTCCATGCAGACCTCCTCAAGAGAAGTGATGTTTCAGGGCTGTCGCTGAGCAACACAGACTTTCAACTCCCTCCAAAGGTTTTCAATGGGGTTGAGATCTGGAGACTGGCTAGGCCACTCCAAGACCTTGAAATGCTTCTGAAGCTACCCCTTCGTTGCCTGTGCGGTGTGCTTGGGATCATTGTCCTACTGAAAAACCCAGCCACGTTTCATCTTCAATGCCTTTGCTGATGGGAAGCTTGCACTCAAAATCTCACAATACATGGCCCTATTCATTCATCCCTCTACATGGACTAGTCATCCTAGTCCCTTTGCTGAGAAAAAGCCCCAAAGCATGATATTGCCACCCCTATGGTTCATAGTAGGTATGGTGTTCTTTGGTTGCAACTCAGCATTCTTTCCCCTCCAAACATGATGAGTTGTGTTTCTAACAAACAGTTCTATTTTGGTTTCATCTGACCATATGACATTCTCCCAATCCTCTTCTGGATCATCCAAATGCTCTCTAGCAAACTTCAGATGGGCCTAGACATGTGCTGGCTTCAGCAGGGGGACACGTCTGGTGCTGCAGGATCTGAATCCCTGGCGGAGTAGTGTGCTACTGATGGTAGCCTTTGTTACGTTGGTCCTGGTTCTCTGCAAGTCATTCACTACCCCCCCCCCC
>JAIOUR011661990.1:0-11549 GCA_020711275.1 Calotes versicolor
TGAACAAGTAAGAATTTGGATCAAAATTCAATCAGTTTATTTTATCAACAAATGCATATAATAAAACTGACAGACCCTCATGCAGAGAAAAATATCAAGATGTGGGGAAGTGATTTATAGGGGCTTCATTGGGGCAGTAATGAAACTGCAGTTAAGAGTGCTCACAACCTGAGTTCAAACCCAATCGGCTCTGGTAGCCAGCTGAAGGTTGACTCAGCCTTCAGTCCGTCAATGGTTGGCAAATTGAGTATCCAGTTGCAAGAGGAGTGGGGAAAGTGTAGTCTGGATAAATAAATTCCAAACTGCCCAAAGACAGTGCATTAAGCACTATGGGGTGGTATATGAACAGCAGAAGAGAAGCTGCCGTGGGAAAACATACTGGACAGCTAGGAGATCAAACTGGTCAGTCCTAGAGGAAATCAACCATGACTGTTCCTTGCAAGGTCAGATGCTGAACCTGAACCTGAACTACTTTGGTCACCAGATGGGAAGGGCTGACTCTCTAGGAAAGACCTTGATGCTAGGAAAGATCGAAGGCAAAAGGAGAAGGGGACGACAAAAAGTGAGATTTATTTATTTTATTTATTGAATTTCTAGACCGCCCATCTAGGCCCACCTACTCTAGATGGCTAGACAGTGTCAGTGAGGCAACAGGGATGAATTTAAGCAAACTCCAGGAAACAGTGGAGGATAGGAAGGCCTGGCGTGCTGTAGTCCGTGAATTCGAGAAGAGTCGGACTCAACTGTGCGACTGAACAACAACAATGCCAGCGGTTTTCTTTTGAACTGGCCTCCTGAACTTTCACTATGCTGGCAAGAGCTGATGAAAGTTGCAGTCTAACAATGTATGAAGGGCCACATGTTCCCCACTCCTGTTTACTGTTTCAGTTTATGTTTTCAGATAATTCACACTGGGAGTGGCTTTTCTTGGTTCAAAACAAATAACACAGAGAGAGAAATCATCAAGGAGTATCCCATGCACTTACCTCCCATTCTTTAGCTGTTGCTTCTTTAACTGAATCCTCATCAGATTCATTTTCAAGTTTTTTTATTACAATAAATCCAGGTTCTCTATTTGTTTCTCCAGTATCTTCTGCAAATATTTGTGGACTCCACTGAACAAAAAAGGAATACAGATGCTCAGTCCTTTAAAGAGGGAAAAAGAAAATTAATTGGTTACCCTCCAAACCACTGATATCCTAGTTAGCTATGTTCCCCATTAACTGCTTACTATTTTTACTTAGCTACATATACTTTATTGTTAAAAAAAGAAATTTATTGTGTTGGCCTTCTCAACTTTTTCTCACTCATCTCTAAATTAAAGTGTTGAATATCTATATATAAACATACAATCAAAAATACAATGGAAAGGAGTTGCAGAAGCATACCTCACCCCCATTTCCTGGTTACATTATTCTTGCTAGGAAAAAAACAAGCTTGCATCCTGGGTGTCAACTCTGTGGTGAACATGTTCTGATTTTTAGTTCTTAAGTAGTCCCTACTACTAATTTAAGTATTAAGGTTTTTCCCAGCTTGAGACACTCCTTTCTTATCAAGCTACTTCCTGCTTATGGTGACCCTATGAATGAATGACCTGTAATGTATTCTGCCCTCAACTCATATAAACTCAAGGCTGTGGCTTACTTTATAAGCAATGGTTCTCAAACTTTCTAATGTTGTGACCCTTTAATATAGTTTCTCATGGTGCGGTGATCCCCAACCATAAAATTATTTTTGTTGCTACTTTTATTAGGTCAGCGGCTATTTAAACAATATTCAAACTGAATTAAATGACAAAAAATAAACAAATACAAAAAACAATAAATATTGAACCATGTGTTTGCATTCCCTCCTCCCTGCAGCTGGTAGGAGACCCTCAAGAGAACCAGGGAATCAAGTCCTCTTTCAAGGGGTAGTATTTGGGTCTGGGGACATCATGGTCACTACACTGCAACACCACAAGCAGTACCTGCTTTCCGTGCAATGGTTTTCAACCTTCCTAATGCCACAATATGTTCTTATGGTTCCGAAGACCATCGAAAATATGTTTTCCAAAGGTCTTAGGTGACCTCTGTGAAAAGGTCATTTGACACCCCTCCAGGGGGTCCCAACCCGGGTTGAGAACTACTGCTTTACAGTCTTGCCTTTTCTGGATGCCTTCAAATTTTGCAAGTATTAGTATCTAATGTCAGTTTGTATTTCCAACCTAGGTTTACAGATCAGTGAATTCCAACACCTGGGTGAATTTCGGGTGGGCGGGAGTAGGGTGGGGTGACCAATTTCTGTGTTAGCAAATCAGTATTGAACTATGTCCTGAATGAAGCACGTGTCCATTTGTCTCTCCCAGTTATCCTGAGAGTATGCTCCCTCAAGCTCAACTCACTTTCCCCAAACCATGTGTTATTGTTATACGGTAAACCTCATCAGGACTTTCTTACTCAACATTTCAAAGCACCCAACATTTACGAAAGACCCTTTAGCAGTCTGATCAGTTTGATAGGCATTTTCCATATGTTGTACAGCTCTAATAATTACTTTTGATTTCATCAGAGAATATGGTATAGTGCAGACGTCCCCAACCGCTGAGCTGGGAGCCACCACCGGGCCTCAGACTGGAAGGAACCGGCCCTCAGAGCTCACATTTTTTCTATAGTCATACCATTTTAAAAAGTTCCCCCTGGCTGTGCACACTTTTAAAAATGTTCCCTGGGACATGCACACCATTAAAATACTGCCCCTGAGCCTTATGCCCTATTTAAAAAACTACCTCTGGGCCATGTACACTATAAAAATGCTCCCCCATGGTGCAGACACTTTTAAAAGGGGCTCCTGGTCCATGTGTACCTTGAAAAAGGGTTATCCGGGCCACAGAAGAAAACAAGGTTGAGGGCCACTGGTATAGTGTACCAATATAGCTCTATCATGTTATGTACTATCACATCATCTCTGACTAATGAAAACCACATCAATGAATGTTTGGGCGTCAAGACTAATGATGACTCACAATAAAACAAATATGGAAGTAGTATGTAAGCCAATATGCAAATTACCCTGGCTAATTTATAAAGGCTGAAACCTAACTCCATCATATTCTGAATTAGACTAGTGCAGGCATGTCCAAAGTGTGGCCCTCCAGATGTTCTTGAACTGCAACTCCCAGGAGCCCTTGTCAGCACAGCTAGTGCTGAAGGCTAGCACAGGTAGTACTAAAGACTAGTATAGATAGTGCTGAAGGCCAGCACAGGTAGTGCTGAGGGCTTCTGGGAGTTGCAGTTCAAGAACATCTGGAGGGCCACACTTTGGACATGCCTGGGCTAGCGACTATTCAGAGCTGAAATTCCTACAAAATGTTCACATATCCCACTTAGGTTCACTGCCTAGACTTAAAAACAATGTGAAGAACTGTGTCAAAAACCTGATAGAATTATTCCTGAATCCAGAAAAAGCTATTAGTGAAACTTTCCAGCATGGCACGTATAGCAGATAATTCCCTATGAATTACAATCAAATTGGAGATTCAAATGGCTATAACAGTCAATAAAATAAAATTTTCTACTGTAGATGACATCTTACAGAAATTTGTGGGAAAGTGTAGTTTTGAATTCTGAAATAAAGCAGTAATTTAAAAGTGCAAAATAAAAGCACTTCTCTATCATCGCTTTTACAAAAATAAAATAAAAATAAAAATGATCCACTTTACCTTTCCTGTGGCACAGCAAACCAGTACTCATGTTTCTTGTCCCTCTGTGCGTATTGCTGCATTGATGCACTTGCTTGTGATACAAATGTTTTTCGCATTGGTTTGCCAACTCTGAGACACAAGAATTTGTGTAATCGATGTCTCCTCTTCTCTTTTGTTAGAGAACCTTTCATTAATTAAAGAAGATATTAAATACAAAACTTGTTTGGCAATTTTGATTCACAGATATAAAGTATTACTCCTGCTATATTTGCCTAAATATTTAACCTGCTTCACATCAGTTTAATTTACTCAGTCATTCAGAAGGAAGGAACCACAGGACAAGAATTCAAAGAGAGATAGCTGAGATGACGTATATACATATGCTAACTAATCAATCAACTCAATATAGCCAAAGCCCTACCAAAAATAATTGTACTGTGCTGTATATCACTGACGCTATGGCTTGAAGCTAGCATGAAGTTTTATCTAACATTAAACAAAATGTGAAGTAAATCTCTCTCTCTCTCTCTCTCTCTCTCTCTGTGTGTGTGTGTGTGTGTGTGTATGTGTATGTGTATGTGTATGTGTATGTATATATTCAGTGGGTACCATGGCCAAAGTTAGAAACCATCAGCAAACTGACATCTGCATGAGCGGAGCCTTGGACGAAAGCTATTATTGAAATACTGTGAAACACGTTTTTACACTATTGCAACACTCAGGAGGATCAGCATGGATTGATTTAAAACAAGGGAATTTAGCCAAAAGAAAACACCAGCTTAAGCAACTGATTTAAATGAACAATATTTCTGCAATAATTTTCTAAATTTCTTCTACAATGGTACAAGTTTTACCACTAAAAATATGCAGTCAGCAGAGCATGAGGCTACAGTTTGCATCTTTTTAAAAAAATCATGCTTGATATTGTTTCTTTTTTTAATAAAAAACATCCTGGGATGGAACTTCTTCAAAACATTCCCAGACAGGTTCTTTCTTATATGCCCAGACGAAAATGTGATGTTTTTGAGGCAGCAAACAGGGATTGCTTCCATCCTCATTTCCTATATCACCTATCTTACTTTGACCAATCTCTCTGCTTTGCTTGGCTCAAGCTTTGCTTCACCCCTATCAGCACAGCTGAGCTTAGCCTGTGCCTCTGCATATCACTGATGTAACATTACAAACTGAACAATGAGACCTCTAAGCAACAGTGGTAATTCAGAATCCTATTGGTTATTTATGCTAGAGTAAGCAGAGTGGTGTAAATCCTTTTCCCTGGATATACATTGAGTACACTGACCCCTTATTTTCTCATTTTGAATATTTAATGAATTCTGTAGTGTGATCTTTGAGATTCATTTTTCACACTTCCCTTAAAACAAAGCAGTGTCAAACTTCCTATTTGAAAAAAAATTATGGCAGTTTATACAAAGATAAAATCCTTGTTGTTCTTCTGTTCATATGAAATCCTTTCCTTATGTCCTGTAACCTGCATTTCTACTTCTTTCTGTTGATTTTTCCCCTTATTGATTTAAAGAAGTACTACTTTCGTTTCTATATTAAAAATCATTCAAGTATCTCCACTTCTTCTCACTGTTATTTTTGTTTATGTTTTTAACATTAAATTTTGTTTAAACCAAGATTCTTCTAACAATATTCTATTCTTGGATCACATTATTTCTTTTAAATAGATTTATAATAGATGTCTAATCACCCTGTGTTAGATTTCCCATTCTCATCTTCCCTAATTATTTTATAATGCAGTATTAGAAGTGTTTCCAGTTATTAATTACTGTAATGTTATCTACATGTATTTCAATAAGAAATATAAAAGAGAAAAAGACATTGTGGCACCTTAAAAACTAACTGTTATAGTTTGATGTAAGATTTCATGGAACATGTCCACAAACACATTAGACCAAGCTTACTAAAAAAACGAAAAAGTGGTAATTTTATTGTTCTCACTCATCTCTTACCTTCTATTGTTCCATCTGCTGTTGCCACTTTGTGCTTCATTTCTTTATGTGCATCCTGGTGCATATTATCCCTCTGTTGTTTGGTTTGTTGCATAGTATGGCTCTTCCAAAGTTTACGCAGCGTCTCAATATCTGTCTCAGAATCTTGAGTGGGAACATTATCTGTTGCCTCCCTTTTGGAATCATCTTTTTCAGAATGCAAGCACTCCTCACCTTCTGGCACAATTTCCATCACAGATTCCTGAGCCATGTTAATCTTTAGATTGGTATCAGTTTTTGTTTCAATATCTGTAGGACCTCCTTCTACTGTGTCCTGCATTTCTCCCAGTGCTGTCTCTGCTGCAAGTGAACCAACAGTATCACTAAAAGACTTCCTGCCATCTTCCAAAGGCTGTTCTACAGAGAGGTTTTGACCACCAATAACAGCAACAGAGTCTGTAATTAACGTTACATGTTCCATACTGCTCTGGTGTATTGTCTGGACAGATTCCAATGAGGCTCCAGAAGATTTATCTTGTCGAAGTTCATCAGAAGAAACAAGCTCTTCCCGTATTGGAGAAAGTTCTGATTCAGTAAACACATCTTCTGAAAGAGACTCCTCCGTGCTCCGTGGAGCAGTGCTGGCACTATCATTCCCTGTATCTCGCACCCGTGAGTCCATTTCATCCGTATTGCTTCGTGTAATTTTCTTGAAGTGGCAGAGATCTTTTACAGACAACTGATCTACATCACTATAAAGCAGCCAAAGAAACAGAATAGCTCTGTGTTACAGCCTGACAAACACAAGCACACAAACTTTTTTCTTCACTGTACACTAGGAGAAGTGAGACTAGATTTCATGTAGGTACAACTAAGAATATAATTTCAATCTAGTTATATAATTATAGCCTGAAATATTTAAATCAGCCTTGCCCATACTACTGACCTCCAGATATTAACCAGGATTAAAGATTTTTTTTTAACATGGAAACACATTTTACTTTATCATTCATGGTAAGATAGAAAATGTTTTCAACACAAAATCCAATTCTTTCTTGGGAGTGCATGTGTAAGAATCTTGCCCCAGCCATAAGGGTGAGTGGCATGAGTCACAGAGGCAAACTGAATGTCCAACCTCTGGCTCTTCAGTCTGGCTCTTCTTTTCTATATAGGGAGAATGCTGAATAGATTTCAATGTATTACTGAAATTCTGATCTATAATTTCCATTGTATGTTTACTAGGCAATAATATCTCAATGTTGCTGTAACACTTGTACTGTACTTTGGAAATTATTTTTATTATCACTGAAATACTGTTACAAAACAGTATCTTTTGGCAATCTTCAGTCTAAACATTTGCTTTAGGCAATGAATGTGTTCTGCCACCAATCCACCCACAGAACCTGAAATGTTCTATAATAGCAAACCTAGTAATCACACTGACACAAGACTGCATATCTTTCTAAGGACAGTGTTATGTAATATTGCACGAATTCTCAGGACTAGGCTGTGAGACACAAATATAACACAACAGTGGACTTAGCTATTGAAAGGAAGAACGGCAGCTAAGATTAAAGGTGACTTCGACTTCTGTCAACAAAGATATGGCATCAGCAATGGATACCAAAAGCTTGTGTAACATGACATATAATATGACCTCTACTGTGCTGTGTGGAAATCTGTGACAGAACAAATAATTTACTAATGGTTTATCCTAAGCAAATTACCTCTCTAAATTCTCCCTCGCCAAAGAAATGCAGGATTAATCATATACATATTACAGGAGTAGGTACAATTCATTTGGATATGATGAAGGAATATAAATTGTTTAAATAATTTTAAAACACCTAAAATGGGAACTGGGGCAAGGAAATCTGCCTTAGTAATGGCAAATGTCTTAGTAATGGAGTTTTTTCTCGGTTATATGCAGCCCAGTGAAGGAGAGGACTTTTTTTGCAGCACATGTCTGCGCATGTCCACACATACCAATGCCCCTTCCCTCCTTTTTCCATTGAGAAACCGGTTTCAGTGGTGCAGGGCAGGAAAAGCACAACAAAAAACAGGAGGAAACGTGTGTGTTCACGAAGGCAAACACCTTTCTGAAACTTTATAGGCTCCGCAGCCCGATGCCTGCCAACCACAGCCCACTATTGGTCCACAGCTCGGTGGTTGGGGTATGCTGATATAGTTTTTAAATTTACTGGTCTTTAAAATTATAGAAATAAATACTATAGCCATGTCTTGTTTCCAGGTTAGTCACATATAATTAATGGCTTATAGGAAATAGGAGGCAGTCTGGGCAGGGGCGTAACTAAGGGGGGGACAAGCACCATGGACAGCACCACACATTGCATTGAAGTCTACAGGAATGAATGTGCTGTCCATGGTGCTTGTCCCCCCCCCCTTAGTTACGCCCCTGAGTCCGGGGGACTCCGGTGGTTGTAGCCTCCCGAATACCTTTTCAGCGTGCTGCATTGGACCCAGGAGGGGGGGCTACCCCTCCCTGCTGGCCCCCAACCAAATGCTACCTGAGCTGTGGAGAAGCAGCTGCCAGACCTGGGGGATGCACCCACTGCCACCGTGTGAGCCACAGCCTTCCGTGGGGTGGAGCAGCTGTGGTGCCAGGTGGCAATCGGTGTCCCAAAAAGTAATGGCTCCCCATTCTGTCTGACGGAGGCTTCCTGAGGCAGGGAGGGACTGAGCAAAGGAGAGGAAAGGAGCCCCATCCGACCCCACAGCTGCTCTGCCCTACAGAAGATGGTGGCTGCAGCTCACATGGCGGGTGTGACCTCTTGGGCCTGGCAGCTGATCCTCCACAGCTCAGGTAGTGTCTGATTGGGGGACAGCGGGCAGGGGCAGCCCCCTCTTGCTGGATCCGGTGTAGTATGCAGAAAAGTTCTTTGGGGGAATACCACCCCCAGGGTCCTTCAGGCTGCCTTTTAGTCTCTATCTATAAAGCGGTAAGCATGCTGCAAGGAAGTTCACCCCTGTGTGATTGGTCAATAGGTGTTACCTATTGATCATTCACACAGGGGTGATCTTCCTTGTGGCACGGACACCTTACCGCTTTATATATGAACATTGAATCTTATAACACTAATTGAGAACATCAGTTGAAAATGGATTCTGGATAGTTCAGATTCCATAAACATTAAGAAAAGCGATGAGAATGACAGTACAGTGGTACCTCTACTTATGAACTTAATTCGTACATGAATGATGGTCTTAACTTGAGTTGGTTTTAAGTTGAAGCGCCATTTCCCATAGAAATGCACTGAAATGATATTAATCCATATGAGTAATTTTTCTGGAAATAGATAGAAGCACAGGTGGAGTTTGTATGTATAGGCACAGTTCCCCACAGGAACTAATGCAAGAGCAGCTAATCCATCTGCTTCTGGAAGGGGAGGATGGGAGGATTTTTAATACCTAAAATACCAGACAGTCTCTCTCCAAAGGTAATCATGTTGGCAAAGGAGCTCTCTCCAAAGGTAATCATGTTGGCAAAGGAGCTACAGAGAAGCAGCCTCTTAGCTGACCAACAGTTAACTGAAGAAAAAAAAGTTTCCTTGTTGGCTGAATGTCAAAGTTGTGGTTGTAAATTGAGGGAAAGTTTTGGAATCATTGCTGGTTGTAACTCAAAATGGTTGTAAGTCAAGCCAATTGTAAGTTGAGGTACCACCGTGGTTAAATTCCCAGATACTAACTACCCCCTAATATTCTGTTCAAGTTTCAGAATTTCTTATGAGTCTGTTTAGAACAGTGAGGTTAGGTGCAGACACTACTACTTCAGTTTGCAGATACAGTTGCGGAAATCCTGTTCTGTAAATTGTACTATGTAAGGACAATGAAACTGTCAATGTTATGTGGAATAATTTATGGAACAGGATTTCAGCCAATGTGAGAATCAACAAATACTGAATGCTGGTGTAAAATAATTTTCTAAAAGTCTTGAAATAATCATGGTTTTCTCTTGGCTGAACCAAATTTGCTTAAAGCTTCAGAAATAAAGGGTACATCCCAAATGACGCGGGACTCCCCCCGTTCCTGACTTCCATGCCCTTATATGGCAGGCATAGGTAAACTAGATACATGTAGCGTCTAACTAAGCACAGTGTTATCAATCAGGGCTCAAGGCTGTCGCTCGTGCCCTCCAGCTTTGCAGGCAAGCCTAAAAGCACTCTAGTATCACATTAACCCCTACGTGTCTGATGAGGCCTGCTGTGTAGTTCCCCAACACCCAAATTTAAAATTTAATGATTCATCCCAAAAACAAACAAACAAGAAATCCAAGGAGCCACTATTAAGCCTATGTAGAACCATCAAATATGCAGCAATCAAAAAGTACTGTAGACCAACAAGTTGTCTGGTAATTCTGTCAGTTGAAACAATGTATGCGTTTTTAAAATGCTTTTAAGAAAAGAACAGCAAAGCAACGTTGAGCACCTGACATAAAGCTACACTGGCTGAAAAATTTATTAATATTGCATAAACATAAAATTAAAAGAAGGTAAAGGCAAGTATGCACTTTTACTTTTGACAACAACAAAAGGAAAGTTGTACAAGTGGAATAATAAAGACATGTGTCATGCGCCTTAAAGCAATCTCTCTCTCCATCCCCCATACACACATATGCATCTATCTTACATGGGTAATGAGTCCTTTAAGTTGTCATCTACAATATCTTTATACATAGCAGCCGACATAACTTCCTCCATCGGACACATGATGCCATAGTCTTCACAGCCATTTTCTTGAACCAATGGGTCCATTTTATTTGGATCAAACATTATATTATTTGGCGTCACTAGCAGCACACCACTGACTGTTCCCTAAGATAAGAAGAAAGGTAATCAAACCTCACCTTCTAAGTGGGCAATCCCATCAAATAACATCTATAAGTAACATCATTGTTTTAATGTTTAACCAATACAGAGCTTTATGCCAAAGTTGTCAGCTCTGCATTAAATATATACACAGTTTTCTTTCCCTTATCTACAGGGCCTTGGAAAACAAGTTCGTCAAATGCTTCTAGAATAATGAAATTATAATGCTAAATAAGTAAGTAAATAAATAAATCAGCTTTCTGTAAGAAGAAAATATTCACTTGTATGTTTTTTAAAATTTAAATATGTACCTATATAATTAGTAAACTTATTTTATTATTTTTAAAATGTGAACTGCTTCTTTCCTTAGGTTTTTGGATATTAAAAACATTTTATTATAAAAAATTCTGAAATTATGATCACTAACTAGCCCTTTAACTTTTCTTACCAAATATATTTTAAATGTATGATAAAATTTGTGAAAAGAGAACTAAATGACTGGGATTCTATAGTATATATTTAGTAGTAAGAGGGTAGTTGTAAAATAAATAGCAGTAATGAATGATTGCAACTGCCAGTCACATTTTTGGTTGCAAAGTAAATTGCATGACTGGCACAAATCTGAGAATGTCAGTAGCAAGTTATTAATTATTGGCAATTTACAACTCCACATCTACATTCATGCCACACAAATTCCCCAAGAGAAGCCTAGTTTCTAACCTCTCACTTTATCTGCCTTAGGAAAAACAAAAAGAAGCAGTCAACTAAAGGGGTGAGATAAGAAAAATCTCTTAAAGCTATGGTTGTAAGCACACAAATGACACATTCACATCTCAATTTGTTTCTCTTAAAAACTAAATGTAAAATATCTTGACACCTGGATCTTTGAAAATATACACCCTTCCAAATTGTTTCTTTTTATGCAGGAAAAATTCCTAATCAAGAAACTAGGTTCCATTTGGCACTGTTTTTATCATTTGCTAAATAACTCTTATTTCCTGGACATTTTGATGCATTTTTCTAATTCAGAACTCTTGTTTTCACAGAAAATTGCATTACTGCATTAGCAAACATAAACAGGTAGCA
>JAIOUR011663100.1:0-11548 GCA_020711275.1 Calotes versicolor
ACAATCAAACCTCGCTGTGCAATCCCATAAAGACCACTGCGTCTAGTTATTTGCTCCCTCCCACTGCAATTTATTGATTTGTTTCTTTGTAGAGGAGTTCAAAGCCTCTGCCTGAGGAGCTGAAGCTGGCTATTGTGTAAATTAATGCACAGCAAGAAGAAAAACCATTACGGACATGGTACGTTGGGGTGACTTGGTATTTTACTTTGAAGTCTAGTGAATGGAGCAATTTTTGTGATGGAAAATGAGCCTTGACATACATTAAGAAGTCAGCATTGTTCACGACTTACTCAGCATTAACCATTAAAATCAAAATAGAACCACCTTTGGGGATGGGGAGGAATGCCTATGCTGGAATATGACGCAAATCATTAACATCTTACAATATCACCATTTCTTTTCAGTCCTCCACATCAGTGGTCTCTAACCTTTTTTTCCTCCACGGCTCGAGGGTCTGCTTTTCCAGGGTGCACATGGTCTGGGAGACCCTTTTAAAAAGTGTGTACAGGTTGGGGGAGCATTTTTATGGTGCAAGTGGCCCTGGGGTAGTGTTTTATATGGTGCACATGGCCCAGTGGAGCATTTTTTTAAAGCATGCACAGCCTGGAGAACTTTTTAAATGGTGTGCCTATTGAAAACTGTGGGCTCTGAGGCCTGGTTACTGCCAGCCTGCGGCCCGGTAGTGGGCCCTGGCCCAGTGGTTGGGGACCTCTGCTCTACATGGCTAGTGTCTACATTTTTACCCTCTGCCCCCTGGTCAACTCCTCCTCACTTCCACTCACTCAGGGGTGGTCCACTTACAGATACTTATGCCCTGAGATTTCCCCAGATTGAAATGTTTCTAGTTTCGAATCCTTGTGCGCTGCACAAAACTGGAAGCAAGTTTCCAACCAGTTCCATGACTGTCTGGTTGGGATGACATAACCTGGTATAAGCAACGTCAATGTGGACAGTGATCCCTTAGTTTTTAGGTGTTCGCCTTACTTCAACCACTGTCATGCCAACAAGCAAGGCTGTTCTGAGACTTTTCTCCTTTTCAATGCCACTCAAGAATAGTGGCCCAAGCAATGTTTTTTATAATGTCACTAGTTGTTTAGCCTGCCAGGAGGCAGGTGTGGCGACTGCCACCCAGGTCCCCCTCAGTGTCCCCCGGACTCTTGCCGGGCACGTGGCCGCCTCCATTGCAGACCGCGCACCCGCCCTTCTCTCCTCCACCAGACTCTGGCCAGGCGCTCAAGTCTGTGCTGCAAGGAAGTCCACCCCTGTGTGATTGGTACACAGGGGTGAACTTCCTTTCACCACGGACAACTCTCCTCACTACCTCTTTATTAATAGAGATGGTGACCGGATGAAGTCTGCGGGAAAAAGAAGCTAAGGATCAAGATGGAGAAGACTTGGATAACCAAAGCAGCAAATCTTCAGAACTTTACTATTATTGCTTTAAAAGGCTCCTCCATCCTTCAAGGAGCCTTCAATGTCAGACAAATCTGGCCACATGCAGTATTTTTTCTTTACAGAGAAAACAGACTCGCTTCAGCCTGATCTGTGGGCGTTAGGGATAAATCCACAGGTAACAAGGTTAGAAGAATGATAATGTATTAGCTGGACTCCTGGAGAGACCACGAGTGTCTTAAACAAGTATTTTGCCTTTGAATCCCACAATAGGAGTCTTAAGCTTGCCAGCTAGCCAGAGGGGGTAACCCATACCCTCTTTGCTCCTCACCCTAGAAGTTGATCGACGATACAGCTCATATTGCCTTATTTAACTTTGCAAGAAAAAAGGGTTTCATGGAGAAAGAGTCGAGTCTCACCTGGATAGCTGTGGGAGGTTTAAAAGCAGAACACCTAGGAGGGTTGGCCAGCAAGGTGTGATTGCATCAGCATAGCTGTCAAAGCAGCAGGCACTGAATTCCCATGCAAAGTAACTAGTTCGGACAAGAAAACGGCTACTGGGCCTTTTGCTTCCTGCTCCCTTTCTCCAAAAGCTTCACACTAGTCTTTCTGCCATCCTAGCTGCTAGAAAGTAGAATCTTTTTCCAAGTAAGAAAAAGGAACAGGGAAGGAAAAAAGAGAGGTTAGTCTCTTTTCAGATACACAGATCGAACAATCTCGCCTTTTCTGGGAAGTAGAAGCAGGACACAGCCCTCTTTTCTAGGTAGCTCTGCAGCAGCGCCCGGATACATACTGTACAAGACGTGGATTCTTTTAGCACAACAAACAAACCCTCCCAAGTTCTTCTTGACACTGAATTTGATCCCAGCATATGGGCAGTTACGAGCCACACGTTGCCCTGGGCATGAAGAGTTCCTAACATTTCTGGCCCCAACCTACTTTTCCGAGAAACAGCATGAAGTCTCCCACTGTGTTGATGGCAGCCACCCGCAACGCGTTCTCCACGAGTATCACAAAGGCATCCTTTGCTGAGGTGCAGAAGTTGGTGCTGTTGATAGCAGTGGCTGTGTATGCATTCTACGGGGAGAGAAACACGGTTTCATTGGTCAGAGTCCTTCTCAACTGAGCCCCAAACGTAGTCATGCTTTGAGTCGGCCCAGTAAAAGTGACAGTAAAAATAAATTACATACCGTATATTCCGGCATTTAAGATGACATTTCAGACTTAAAAACACACCCTCAAAAGTGGAGGATCGTCTTAAATGCCGGATATACAGGACGAAGCTATAGGAGGACAATCAGGAGGAAGCTAAAGAATTAGAACACTTTATTCCAGGCATTCTTCAGAGGAGTAACTTACTGTTCTGTAGAGATTCTTCTGAAATGCACTTCCACTCCTATTTTGTGAAACTACGGGAGGTAATCCACCCCCTCACTTTCCCATGTTAGAGAGAGCTATGTTTCAAACAAAGGGATCTCTCGTGGTCACGTACACCCTTCAGCTCCACCTCTGCCAATTAGAAGCCTGGCTTCAATCACATGTCAGATACCTAAATGGAACCACATATCTACATTTCCCAGAAAGCCAGAAAGCTTTTCTCTTAAACAGCCAGTTCATTCTTCTAATCATCCACTAGCCTCTGCCAATTAGAAGTCTGGCTTCAATCACATGTCAGATACCTAAATGGAACCACATGTCTACATTTCCCAGAAAGCGTTTTTCTTAAGGGGCCAGCTCATTCCTCTAGCCAGCCACTAGTCCTATACTGCAAGTATATCCTAAAACCAATCTTTTAACAGTAAGCGCAGGGTCCCTATATATGCCAGAAAACACAGTAGATGCCACTGATTTCAATAGGTTTAGTCTAAAGCCAACAAAGTCTGGACCCAAGCTCTTACAGATAAAATGGGTCATGCAATGTAATTTCACACTCAGCCTTTTTTCTAATAAAATGCAATGTGTCCAGTTCTCTTAAATCATTTCGCCTTCAAAGCACTCTCTCCCTGTCTTTCCACATTGGCCTTCTAAAATCAGATATGAGGGTCATTAGAAGATCAGTATTAGTGGAAACTATTTCCATTTGCTTATGCACACTTGAATGCAGCCACTGTGCAATAGTTCAGTAAGAACTGACCCAAGAGATCAAGGGTAATAAGATTTCCCTTGTAACAAGAAAGCAATACTGTGTAAGACTAAACTATATATGGAAATTGAGGGTGCAGGGGGTGCTGATAATGTTTTAAAGACACTATACCTCCATATTCTTGCAGGGCTCAGGGTAATAATAATTTAATTTATTGTCATTGTCTGTATATACATAGTATACACACACAACGAAATTCACACAACAAATGTATTGGATAACTTATTGGATTTGCATAGTTTTAAAACCCACATTTAGAAAAACACACAGAGAACACACAGGTCATAAAAAATTCCAATCTTTTAAATTACAAATAATATGAAGTAAGCCCAAAAGAGGAACATGGTACAACAACAACCATACTATTCAAAGTTTTTAAAGCCACAAGATGCTGTGTTAAGAAAAAAAACAAGTGAAGATTTTATTCTTATTGCAGTAAGCATACGCTGTGGTCTGCCCACACACTGCGGTCAATCACTGCACACTGCGGTTCCAGTTTTGAAATGACTGCATTGCCATGGCTTCTTATCCGAAATATGTGATGACTTCTCATTTACAGCCACAGATTTCCTGCAAGATGCTCTATCCAACATCACAGACGTACAGTATATTCAAATGTCAACACACAAACTGGCAACCTGAGAAGTATTTCATCCTCTGGTTTATATCTGATTGCAAGAGAGATGGGGGTTAAAACTTTACAACCGGCAAAAAAAGAGAGTGCCAGAAGGCATACAATCTTACCTGATTTAAGTAAGTCAGGCACTTTTCCAGACACCAAAGGCAGCAAATGCAGGCTTTCAAAATACATCGAGCGCAGGCATTTTCCTAAGATGCAGAGGGCATAACCAACAGATGAGGAAACGTTTAATTGCATATAAAGGAAGCTGTACGTGTCATTAATGCGATACTTTTTAAAGAACAGGAAATTAGTCTTGTTTGGCACAGCTGCTTCCCTGCACGAGTAGTTCAGAACCCAATTTTACTTTGATGGCTCCTATAGCTAGGCAACTGCCTAGAGCCATATCGCACACACAAACCAGATGCCTTTCTCTTAACGCAACCCCTCCTGTGTATGGGACCATGCAGAGAATCAGGTGGTACAAGGAGACCCCAGGCAGCTAATGGCCATCTTGCACTGATGATGGGAAGTACCGCTGCAAAGACTTCCTCTTTGGCAGGGCGGATGATCTCGCCAAGGTCACGGTGCAGGTGAGATACTGAAATGGTTCCACCAGTACCAATTCCCAATGGGGTTGCCTGGCCCAGCAGAAATTTCAACCTAAGTCTCCAAATTCCTAATTCAATATTCCATTCACTATGGCACACTAGATTTCAGCACTTAATCTGTTTTAGACATAAAGTAAGTGTGTGTGTGTGTGTGTGTGTGTGTGAGAGAGAGAGAGAGAGAGAGAGAGAGAGAGAGAGAGAGAGAGAGAGAGAGATTGTATTCTGGATGCAGTGGTCTCCTCTTACAAATAAATGATTGGAGAATGTTTATCAGGGGGCTACTAATTATGATAGTCCTCAAATTTGGCCCTCCAGTTGTCCTTGGACTGCAACTCCCAGAAACCCCTTCCAGCTCAGTGAGTTGCAAAGGCTTCTGGGAATTTTAGCCCAGGAACATCTGGGGGGGGCAAGTTTGAGGACCACTGATGGAGAGCTTTATGATACATCCAAGATCAAAAGCAGTAAGCCTCTGAACATTAGTTCTTGAAGAAGAGTGCCAATGGGCACATGTTCTGCTTGTGGCCTTCCTTAATGCACATGTTTGATCATGGTGGGAAACAGAATGTTGGAGTAGGCAAATCTTTGCGCTGCTTGAGCAAAATTCTACTTCATTATTTCTTTTGACAGTTTTTAGTGAACATAGTGAAGTTTCTCCTTACTTTTCCTTTGACTTGAGAGTGAATATACATAAGTATCATTCGTGGAATCTTCACCAAGGTAATAATGAAGGAACCTTTAGCCACAGTTCCTAGGTGGTAACAGATCAAACGATTGACAGATGCCAGAATAGGTGTGAATGGCAGGTTTCTTTTTTCTCTGTGAGCAGACAACAAACACAGAGTGAGAACGGACAGCAACAGCAGACAATAAATAACTAACTGTCATACAATCAGAGGCCATCTCTGAGCTCTAAATGTAGACTTTTTTGTTCTGTAAATTCTATATCCCTTCAAATTTATGACAGTGGTTCTGTATACAATCTTAGAGAAAGCTGAAGCTCCTCATCTGTAAACACTCAGCAAGAAGGGAATAAAAATATTTATGATTAAAGAGGAAAACAGCCTAGTAATACATATACACCCCGTACAGCGGCAATGATCCGTTCCGTGTTCTCGCCGCTGCACGAGTGGCTCCACAGACCCCATATTCAGTGAATCAGGCAACTGCGCATGCTCACTAGCCTACTAAGCATGCGCATTCCGCAACCAGGAAGAGATTACAGACCCAATTGCCCCTGTTCCCAAATAAAATACATTTTTGTTGGGTTGCAAATGGAGGCAAGGTGCAAAAGCAACCCTGCCTTTGTTGCGCGGAAACCACGTTCAATGGAGCAATCACTGATCGGGGGTTCACTGTATCCAATTTATTTGAGAGCTGATCTACGATGACTTCTTTCACTACAGTGGTACCTCTGGTTACGAGCACAATTGGTACATAGAGAATGGTCTCAACTCGAGTTGGTCTTAAGTTGAAATAATGTTTCCCATAGGAATGCATTGAAATGCTATTAATTGGTACAAGTGGTGTTTAGATTTCAATGCATTCCTATGAGAAATACAGTGGTACCTCTACTTACGAACTTAATTCGTACATGGATGATGGTCTTAGGTCAAGCTGCAACCCACAGGAACTAATGCAAAGCAGTTAATGCATCTGCTTTTGGCAGGGGAGGATATAGTTTTAAAACCTAAAATACCAGACAGTCTCTCTCCAAAACTAACCATGGGGGCGAAGGCGCTACAGAGAAGCAGCTTCTTCGCTGACTAGCAGTTAACTGAACAGAAAAAAAGTGAAAACAGTTAAAATGTTGTGCCTTTTTTGGTTGTATGTTGAAATTGTGGCTGTAAGTCGAGGGAAAATTTTGCAGCCACTGCTGGTTGTAACTCAAAATGGTTGTAAGTCGAGGTACCACTGTATCTGGATCCTTATACATCATGTGCCCCCTCTCACTTTGTAATGGCTCTCTACCTCCTCACAGAGGGCGATTTCCATGTCATAAAACTGAGCCCATGTTTTGCATGTCAAAATGAAGGCCCCAATTCACCTTTGTATAGACATCTAAAAAGAGAAGTCAATTAAATATTCCATTAAAATGTAAAGCCGAGCAGGCACCCAAGATTACTGATCCATCTTTAAATCCCACAGGCAGATTAAAGCATTAATTATCTTTATCTCCTCACTTGTGTTCTACCTATGCAATTGGTACCCCCACCTTTCAAGTTTTCTTGGAGACAACTTATATCAAAGTTTTCTGTTCACTTGAAACAGAACATTATGTTTTAAGCTAACTAGTACCTGAAACCAATATTCCAGATCCTTTTCAGTAAACTGAGACTAAACTAGTTTCTCAGTCTGCATATTCTGGGAAATGGAGATGGACACGAATAAAAAAATAAGTACCCCAAAGCAAAATGTTTGTCCAAAATTGCCAAAAATTTACTGCTTTGTATTTGTTCAATTTGAAGAGCCTAACAGATATAAAGCAATACTTTTACTCTTTTTGATTCATCAGTTCTTCAATCCCTCCTTGATCCCCTTGTCACTTCTTGACATTTTTCTGGTGCCCCCTCTTAGGTGCGCATAAATCAGAAGTCTTTAATCCGAACTTCACCAAACCCGGAGAAATTGTAGACCAGAGGTAGGGAAAACTTTTGCAATGTTGGTGTACAGTGGTACCTCGAGTTACAACCACGATTGGTACATAGAGAATGGTCTTAACTTGAGTTGTTCTTAAATTGAAATAATGTTTCCCATAGGAATGCATTGAAATGCTATTAATTGGTACAAATGGTGTTTAGATTTCAATGTATTCCTAAGAGAAATACTGTACAGTGGTACTTCTACTTACGAATTTAATTTGTACATGGATGATATTTTTAGGTTAAGCTGGACACTACAGGAACTAATGCAAAAGCAGTTAATGCACCTGCTTTTGGCAGGGGAGGATATAGTTTTAAAACCTAAAATACCAGACAGTCTCTCTCCAAAACTAACCATGGGGGCGAAGGAGCTACAGAGAAGCAGCCTCTTCACTGACTAGCAGTTAGCTGAACATAAAAAAGGTGAAAACAGTTAAAATGTTGTGCTTTTTTGGTTATATGTCAAATTGTGGTTGTAAGTCGAGGGAAATTTTTGCAGCCACTGCTGA
Organism: Calotes versicolor; assembly: GCA_020711275.1. Classification (NCBI taxonomy): domain Eukaryota; kingdom Metazoa; phylum Chordata; class Lepidosauria; order Squamata; family Agamidae; genus Calotes; species Calotes versicolor. The sequence goes on from JAIOUR011663100.1 coordinate 7,914, forward strand.
TTGTAACTCAAAATGGTTGTAAGTCGAAGTACCACTGTATCTAGGTATCAGGGTGGCACTTTAGATTATTCATTCATTCATTCATTCATTCATTCATTCATTCATTCATTCATTCATTCATTCATTCATTCATTCATTCATTCCACTTGTATACCAGGACCATCTAGGCCAAGGCCTACTCTGGGCAGTAATAGCTTTTAAATCTATACATTAATTTATCCATTGATAAAAAAACTGTAAATATTTGTTAATTCTTAACACTGGTGAATTACAAATGACAACAAATCACCTGTTTTCTAATTTACTTACAATTTATTATGTTGAGAATGCTATGTCTGAACCAGTCTTGCAGTTAAAAGATAGTGCTTGCTGCAGGCCAATCAGATACTGATTTAATCTGTATCAAATTTTAACACATTTATATCCTTATAAACATCTTAAGAGATTTTTATGAACTCCTATATGTTCATTATCATATACACACATGATTCAGTGGCAATACTCTCATCGACCTTACTGGCTAAAACTAAGTTAATGCTTCTGGTTCCTCAATCACAAATACTGTGATGTACGGAGCTCAAAACAAATCTGAATTTTTGTTTCCTGCTATAAAGAGGCCTGATAAGGAAGCTTCCAGTTATTTTAACTTCATTATGGTTTTACTGCAGAATTTCAGTTCATTTGGGGAACACATGATTGACACAAGCTGTGTATAATGATCACATAAGAGGATGAACGGAAACATATTACAGTACTGAGCTTAAAAACAGTTAAAATGAAGCACAGATTTTCTAATTTAGTTTACACTAGAGATGGGCATTTCGTTAGGTTTCATTTCGCCTGACAAAACGACATACTGCCCTCTCTGAAGGGCAGTTGGCTCCCATCACCCCAATCCTCCCCTCAGCACCAATCAGGAACTGTGCAAGGACCTGCATCATCCCGCCTCCTTGTCTGATTGGCCATCAGTCAGGAGAGTGATGTGATGCTCAGGAAAATGCTTCCTGGTTTGCTCTGTATGCCTGTCCCCATGAACAGAGGTACGTGAATGTGTGGTTTGTGCTGAGAGGAGGATTGAAGTGATGGGGGCCAGCTGGGCGGCTATGTTTCAGTTCGTCTGGCACTCCCCCAATGAAATGTCCCTCTCTAGTTTAAACTACTAGAGACTTCTAACAGCATTCTTAACAAATGCTATGGCTTTTCATGTTGTCAGTTACGGTCTGGCTATTGTGCTAACATCTCGGTTGACCAAAACTGCTATTTTTGGCTAATGCAATCAAAAATCCATAATAACACCTGCACCATTAGTATGTATTTAAAGAGAAGATACCAGTTTTCTCTTGTGAATGAAACCCACATGTATTCTTCATCCTTTCAGAGTTTTCCATCTTGTCCAGTCTCTCTTTCCCTCTTACTATTTAATGCATATATTTTACAGCAGCACCCCACCCCCAAGTCTACGGTACAGGGCAGCACAGAACATACAAAAACGGTTTATTGTCATAAAAGGCCTGCAAACAAATATGCATGTCAAGAGAGAAAAATAGGAAGGCATATGACAGAAGCTGTGCTTCAACAAATATATCACTAGGAGCTTCAGTTGACTCATGGGTTTCAGATGTTACTTTCATCTTCTTCCTTCACTTGGGAATGAACCCCTCGCATGAGCAGCAGAATATATGATGCTGGAGCTTCAGAGAGAGCAAAAGATGCCACAGCTGACCCAAACTGCTCTCCAAAGTGTCAGAAAATTCACTGAATGCCTTCTCTGGTGACAGCTGAATATTTCTCAATGTATAGAGTGACTAGAAGCAGAGTAAAATGCTGCTTTGTGTGTGTCTCAGAGGAGGGGGCAACTGTTCCTTCATTGTAGTGTATGTGTAGTGTTTTAACAGTTTAAAATGGAATGTTGGATTGGTCTGATAAAAATAAATAAAATGAAATAATGAATACTAAACAACACTCATAATTGCTATTGGCATTTTGCTTTACTCTTAAGCAATCTGTCAAATCAAGATGTTGGGCTGTATAAGATTCTTCCATCCCTAGTTAATATCTTATTGTCTCTCCAGTACTCAAAACAGAAAATACTAGAAGCTTTGAACCTAGAAGCTATGTTCACAATGCAGTTGTACATGAACTTTCAAAAAAGCATAGAAAGAGAGAGCATCTGGCTTAGAACTATATACCAATGTGAAATTATATTTTCTTTGGTGAATTTTAAGTTAAAGTTCATTCTCACACTGTACAATTCAATTTAACAAGGAAGGGTTATTCTACCCAAACTATCTCCACCGCTGACACATATGGTGTAACAGTTAAAGCCAATAAAGGGCACTTTGAGCTATAGAGGTCATGAGTCCCTGATGAGAACATTGGTTGATTTCCAAACCATGAATTTCAACCTTGACAGCAGGGGTGCCCAAGTAGATCTCCAGATGTTTTAGGCCTACAATGTCCAAAGGTCTTCAGCACTAGCTGTGATGGCAAGGGCTCCTGGGAGTTGTAGGCCAAAAAGAACTGGAGATCTACCTTTGGGCACCCCTGCTTTAGAGGAAGTTCTCTATGCAGAACACGCTGAACAACCATCATGCAGGGAGGTCAACAGCCCACAAACCACTATCCTGTTAAGTACCTGGCAACTTCCTTCCTTTTCCTTCATCCCATACACTGTATTAATTGTGACCTTGCCTTTCAATTCCTTCTTTTCATATGTTTACCTCATTTGCCAAAACATAAACATTGGAGATTTTGAAGATTTGTAAAATGAAGCTGGCTCAGAATCTCTTACCTTGTAAAATAGTATGTCACCACAGCTCCCGCTACAGTCATCTGCTGACAAGCAAGGATAAATTCGCTGATCCAGACTAACCCCACAACGTGATACCACCACATGTACCTCAACGGACCTGCAACTCGGAACTCTACAAAGCCCTGTTCGTTTTGGACAGGGCTGCCTAGGAAGAGACGCAAGAGGGAGGAACAAAGATATGTAAAATATTTATTTACTTAGAATGCAGCTTTTAAACACTTAAATACCAGAATTATGTACAAAGAGCACCGCATCACTTTATGTTGTAATTTTACAGGCATTTCATATAGAAATAAAATAATAACATGATATTTATATAGTGTTCTTAGAACTGTTGTTATATCTGTTGTTAGGTGCTTTGGGTTCCCCATGGGGAGTGAGTGAGTGAGTGAGTGAGTGAGTGAGTGAGTGAGTGAGTGAGTGAGTGAGTGAGTGAGTGAGTGAGTGAGTGAGTGAGTGAGTGAGTGAGTGAGTGAAAACCCTCTTCCCACCCACATTATTTTAAATGGTGGGAGGGAGGTTTCAGAAATGGCTTTTGTTGTTGATTTGCAAAATTATATATTGATTGAGACAGTCCCACAGGTATCAGAGTCGCAAACAGTTTATATAGCTTCAAAAGTTCAAACCTGTACTGTGAACTGGATTTGGAAGCCAATGGTAAACATCTTTAAATGTTCACAAATGTATTCACCACAATAGACCCTGATTAATAATCAATATTCTGCACTAGTTGAAGTTTTCACACATTTTCTTGCATAACCTTAGATGCCCCCACTGTCATTCGCTATGGTATCACAATTGAGTCAAACAGCCATCCCAAAGA
>JAIOUR011664211.1:0-11547 GCA_020711275.1 Calotes versicolor
ATGGATGAGGGAGAACAAGCTGAAACTCAATCCAGACAAAACAGAGGTGCTTTTGGTAAATCAGAAGACAGAGCAGGATGTAGGGATGCAGTCAGTACTTGATGGGATAACTCCGCCATTGAAAAAAGAGGTGAGAAGTCTGGGGGTGCTCCTGGACTTCACCTTGAGCCTCAATGCCCAAGATTCAGCAGTAGCCAGGAGGGCATTTTTACGATTGAGATTAGTTCATCAACTACATCCATTTCTTGAGAAATCTGATCTGGCCACAGTGATACATGCCCTAGTCACTTCCTGACTGGACTACTGTAATGCACTCTGTCTGAGTCTACCGATGGAAAGCCTCAGGAAACTCCAATGGGTTAAAAATGCTGCAGCCAGATTGCTGACAGGCTGGTTACAGGGAGCATATAATGCCCCTTTTAAAACAACTCCATTGGCTGCTGATCAGTTACCGGGCTCAATTCAAACAATGGTTTTAACCTATAAAGCCCTAAATGCCCTGGGCCCAAACTACCTCAAGGACCATATTTCCCAATATGAACCTGCTCGGGCATTAAGATCTGTGGGAGAAGCCTTCCTCTTGGTCCCATTGCCTTCTCAGGCACGTCTGGCAAGAACACAAGACGGGGCATTCTCTGTTGCTGCTCCCAAACTTTGGAACTCCCTCCCACAAGGGGCCAGACATGCTCCATCTCTGATGTCCTTCTGCAAGCAGACAAAGACCTTCCTCTTCAAGCAAGCTTTCCCTGAGTAATGGCCCCAATATGGAGATTTTTATTAGGCTAGTTCAAAACTGCTTTGACTTCTGTTGTAGAACTACTGTACCCTTTTTTTTACTGTCTCTCTGATCTTGCTACCATCCATTGTCATTATCATTGAATATTGTATTAACTGTTTCTTATGAACTGTGATGTACTGACTGCCATCAATTTTGTATGCTGTCCTCCAGTATTGTAAGCCACCTTGGGTCCTTTCCAAGGAGAAAGCTGGATTAAAAATATGTTAAACAAACAAATAAACACATATGATATGGTGCTAGGGGACTTGAACAGACAGTGTTATCCTTGGTAATATGTGTAGAAAAAGGTTGCAACTGTATTGGGGACAGCTTGGAAGGAATATCAATAAAGATGCAGAAAGATGGTGGTGATTCAGGTTCACTGATGCACGCTGCCCCAGTGTGGCTAAACAGCTATTTAGTCAGTGACATTGCCATTGCGACCCTCAGATTTAAAGCTGCTGCTAATCCAAGGGCATTTTGGTTATTTGCCCTTCCCTGGCAAAATTTTCCATTTCTCTGGATGGGCGCAGACTTTTATTGAGTGTTTGCAGGCGCGTAAGGAGGGGGTGTGGCGCCCGGGGGCAAGGGCCATGTTGGGCGCCCCCCCTCACGGTGAGCACGCGCGCTTGCGCACGCACACTCAGAATCGCCCTTGCTGCCCGCTGCCGTTGCCGCGCTGCCGCGGCGGGCCTCCAATGGCCCGCCCTCGGAGCGAGTGAGCGAGCAGGCAGGCGGGCAGGCGGGCGGGCTCCCCAGGTCCCGTCGGCGCCGGGGGCCTGCGATGGCCCGCCCTCTAACCAAGCGAGAGAGAGGGCGAGGCAGGCAGGCAGGCAGGCTCCTCGGGTCCCGTCGCGCGTCGGGGCGCTGCTGGCGCGATTGCGGCGGCGCGGTGGCAGCGTCGGGGCGCGGGGCGCGAACGCGGCGGCAGCGGCACGGGGCGCGAACGCGGCGGCGGGGCACGGGCCGAACGGTAGCGGCGGCGGGGCGCGATCCTCCCCCTGCCCTCCCAGCTGCAAGGCGGGCAGGCAAAGGTGTACCCGCGCAGCCTCAAGGTAGGGGGGGCAAGCGGGTGATCACAGGTCTGGCAGAGGGGTGCAGGATTGGGGCGGGGACCCCAATTCTGCGCCCCTAGAGACCTGCGCCCCGGGCAAATGCTCCCCTTTGCCCCCCTCTAGTTACGCCCCTGAGTGTTTGAGGGGCTTGCGGAAACACTGTGTGCTATGTTTGGCTGATTCTCACTTCTTTCCAGATATAGAAATGGGTGATCTCATCTCTCCTCCTCTCTGACAGCTCCAGTTAAGCAGAATACTATATTTAGCTCTCCTCTGAGTCAGTGCAGCTCCTGCTTCTCTTTTGCTGGGATCACATAGACCTTGGCATGTTCCTAACCTGTGGTGGGAAGATTGAGAGCAAACATTCAGGTTTTAGCCCCAGACACCTTAGCAAAAGATGCCTGCAGCCTCAGCTGTGAATTGGACCAGTTACTGTTGACTTAATGCTGGGTTTTGCATTCTGTGATCTGTCTGTTGACACATATGCATTGTAGAACAGATGCATACTACCTTAATTCTAAAACTTATATCTGGACACTGCTTTAGTTGCCTGTCTTATTTTTTATGTCCTGCACTGTCTCTTAATTTATAGTAAAGGTAAAGGTTTCCCCCATACATGTGTTCTAGTTGCATTTGACTCGAGAGGCAGTGTGCATCTTCGTTTTTTAGCCGAAGAGCCAGTATTGTGCAAATCTGTAGTCATGGCTGAACGTATTTTTGCACATGGAATACTGTTACCATCTCACTTTTTACAGCTATGCCTATTTATCTACTTGCATTTGAATGCTTTCAAACTGCTGGGTTGTCAAGAGCTGAGACTAGCAGCAGGAGCTCACTCTATTGTGAAGCCCCCGGGATTCCAATTACTGAGCTGCCAACTTTGCAGCCGACAGTTTCAGCACTCTAGCCCACTGAACCACCACATCTCTCATTAATTTATACATGTAATAAAATCACCTTTGACATTGAGTGGATTTATTGATAATTTTTTTCAATTTGATTAAAATCTTAAGTTAAAAATGCTGTAGTGATTTGTTTCTGTTGTTGAAAATGAAGTAAAATTTCCAGTTAATTGCTATGCCTTGCTTATTCATCATTCTCCATGTGAAGAATCCTCCCGGATGCTGAGTGTGTCAGAACTAATACCCATTAGAAGGCCTCTCTGGCTGCTTCTCTAAAGACAGCTAAACTGTTGGAGGATATGATTGAGGATATCCATTATATCTAGATCTGGCGTAACCTTCCATTCTTTTGGAGACCATTTCAAATTAGCACTTTTATCACAGGTCTGTTTCTGACACCCTTCCCTGTGAGAAATTTGTAATATTAATATGTGACTCATGATGACTGCACATAAGCACAGAACTATCACTAGATTTCTTTCTTCCAAATAGCAACATTTCCAGTATTTCAGCTTTGTCCCAGTGTGATACAGCATCCAAGAAAGCCAATGTGATTCTTGATTGCATCAACAGAAACATAGTGTCTCAAGCAGGGGTTTCAGACTCACGGCCCTCCAGATGTTCTTGGATTGCAACTCCCATGAGCCCTTGACAGCATAGCTAGTGCTGAAGGCTAGCAGAGCTAGTACAGAAGCAGTATAGCTAGTACTGAAGGCTTCTGGGAGTTGCAGTTCCAGAACATCTGGAGGACTACAAGTCTGAGACTCCTGGTCTAGAGCAAGTCTCAGACTGCGAGTCTGAGACTCCTGGTCTATTTTGCACTGGTCAGACCTCTCCTGGAGTACTGTGTTCAGTTTTGCTCTCCTCAATTTAAAAAGAATCTTGACAACCTCGAATAGGTCCAGAGAAGGGCGACCAGGATGGTTAAAGGTCTGGAAGAACTGTCTCATGAAGTGTGGCTTAGGGAGCTGGGAATATTTAGCTTTATAAAAGGAAGATTGAGAGGGGATATGATAGACATGTTTAAATACATACTTGAAAGGATGCCATATTGAAGAGGAGGCAGGTTTGGTTTCCATGGCTTCAGAGACTAGGACTCAGAGCAATGGTTTCAAACTACAGGAAAAGATATTCCATTTGAACATTAGGAAGAACTTCATGACAGTTAGAGTTGTTCAGCAGTAGAATAAGCTGCCACAGAGGGTGGTGGAGTTGATAACCTCCTTTGGATGGCCATCTGTCAGAAGTACTTTGATGAGGGTTCCTGCATGGCAGGGGGTTTGACTGGATGGCCCTTGAGGCCTCTTCCAACTCTATGATTCTACAGTTCTATGCAGGTTTCCTGTGGTCAGATCACCAACATGGAATAATAGAGCATACATGTGAATGTGGGGGGGGGGGAGCTGCATAGACAGTGTGGAAAATAAATGGTGCATAGCCTGGTTGGGGTGAGGGATGCAACGCTAATGATCTTAGCCTTTGTTTCAGATTCTCAGCTCCTAACAACCCTATGGGCTTAGCAGTGGCATCAGAGTGTCTTGCCTAGTGTCATATTTCTAAACAGAGAGGAAGGAGGGCTGGCCCTTCTTCAGTGGCTTTTGTTCTAACCCAAATTTAATGACTGTATAGTTGGCCTAGTAACACCCTTCTGCTATAACTGTCATTTTAATCTTTCATTCCATTTCCTTTCCTTTTCCAAAACATTCTCAACGGTGTCCGTGTTACCTGCTTACTAAAATAATAGTGCTGAAAGAGAAGAGCAGATAATTTACTGGTTTACTGCTGTTGAGCAGCAGTGCCAGTTGCAGGATTGGAAAGGCCTTATGCCAGTGTGGCCCTCCAGATGTTCTTGAACTGCAACTCCCAGAAGCCTTCAGCACTACCTGTGCTAGCCTTCAGCACTACCTATGCTATCCTTTAACATTATCTGTGCTAGCCTTCAGCACTAGTTGTGCTGGCAAGGGCTCCTGGGAGTTGCAGTTAAAGAACATCTGGAGGGCCACACTTTGGACATGCCTGGCTTAGGCAAAGGGACTTTGGTGAGCCGGCCTGTTTCCTACCACTTGTCTTTTGCCCCGGATGTCAATCCATACAGTCATCTAGAGGTAAGTGGAGGAATTTATTTCCTCCTTGTTATCACTGCTTGTGTGAGAGAGTAGGTGAAGACACAGCATAGCAATATTTGAGGAGTAGCGAGGTCTGGAAACCATTTTTTTTGGGGGGGGGGAGGTGTCACTTGCTGGCCACTAATGCTAATTCTTGAGACTGATCTTGAGTATATTTCTAGTAATCCAGGAACAAAAAGTGTTCTGCTTATACCGCTGTATAGCACTTAAAGTGCTCTCTGAGCAGTTTATAATTTAACAATGCAGGCTACACATTGTCCTCTCCCTCCCGCAAACTGGATACTCATTTTACTGACCTTGGAAATATGAAAAGCTGAGTCAACTTTAAGCCAGCTAGCCTGGGAATTGAACCCAGGTCATGAGCAGTTTCTGCTGCAGTTTAGCATTTAACCACTGTGCCATGAGACTCCAACAAAACACAACCCTTTCTAAACTTCAAACATTGGTTGGTTTATGAAATGGGATGCAGAAAAACAGAATCTGGGACAACAAACTCTAGTCTTTCAGGAACAGATAAATAGTTCACCATCAATAAGATGTCATGGCAAACATTTACTCTTTGTTTGAACTTATTGCCTGTGTTATGTTGTATTGCAGGGTCACAGGTGGTGAGCTTTTTGAAGACATTGTTGCCAGAGAATACTACAGTGAAGCTGATGCAAGGTGAGTGGTAGTAAATCCATCTCCATCTGCCCTCTCCATCCTTTTTCCTTTCCTCACCTTACCCCTTCTTTCTGTTCCCTGACACCAAATCAGCTTGGACCTATGCAATGTTAACCCATCCATGATCAGGGTAAAGATTGAACTCAAAATGTATCAAGAGGCTACAACAAAACCCATAAGGTTTCACACCACTAGTTGCCATGCCCCTTTGCCACATGCAGTTCCAGATCTACCTCCATGGCAATTATGTCTGATGACTGGAATTCATCAGAGAATGGGGCTCCTGTTTCTTCGATAGTAGTGAAGAAGACAGAATTTTATTGCCTTTTTTATTATGGTGATATAGGGTAATAAGAAAAATGAATTTACCCACATTTCTCCCCTTTTACATCAAAGTATAAGAGCTGTATCATCTTAGTGTATCTGATTATCTTAAGAGAACTCTCTTCAAAATGGATTTTAACCAAGTTAGAGCACTCCAACTTCCTTATTCTAAAGAAAAGAGTAGTGAGCAAGAGAAGCTTTCCTTAAGATCTGGCCTGGCTTAAGCATATCCTGACAGGGGACGGTCTTCCCTGTTGGTCCTCCTTGATCTCTCAGTGGCTTTTGATACCACTGACCTGAGCAGTGGTATCATTCTTAGCAGCTCTCTGAGATGGGAATCGGAGTCTAAGCCTTGTGCTGGTTTCTGTCTTTCTTGGAGGGCCGAGCCCAGGGAGCAAAGCTGGGAGATGAAATGTTAGCTTGACTAACTCCCCCATGCTATTTGAAGTCACTGGGGGAGGTCATCCAGAGATTTGGAGGTGCTACTATCAGTATGTTGATGATGCACAGCCCTATCTCTCCTTTACCATCTCTGCAGTGGAGGCTGTCCAGAACCTAGAGCGCTGCCTGACCATGGTCATGCAATGGACCAGGATGAATAGGCTCAAATTGAACCCTGATAAGACCGAGATTCTGTTCTTGGAGATGCCTCAGAAAGTTATGTTGACCCTCTCCCCAGTCTGAATGAGACCTTCTTCCAGCTGGCAGACAGAGTGAGGAATCTGGGTGTGGTACTGGACTCGGCTCTCTCTTGGGATTCCCAGATAGCAGCTGTGTCTAAGTCAGCCTTTTATCAGCTTCAGTTCATTGCACAGATTTGCCCTTTTTTTAAGAGACCCCCTAAGAGCAGTTGTACATACACTGATGATCTCCCAGACTAATTAATGCAACACACTCTACAAGGGGTTACCCTTGAATCTGGTCCATAGATTGCAGCAGGTGCAGAATGTAACAGCTAGGCTGGTGGTTGATCCAGGCAAGTATGACTACATCACCCCCATCCTGGCTTGCCTGCATTGGCTACCTGGCATCCTGGATCAGGTTCAAGGTGATGGTTTCAACCTATAATACCCTCCACATCTTTAGACCTGAATATATGGAAGAACATCTAACCCTCAGATCACTTAATGCCCGTCCAACTAGATCATCTTCAGTGTTGGTACCTAGGGTGGCCACCCCTAGGAAAGCCCGAACGGTAGTTACAAGGAATCAGGTGGCTGCCCCTGGTGGGTTTTTTAAAAAACAAATTGTGAATTAATGTCTGCTTAGCCCCATCTATTGCAATGTTTAAGAAATCTTTAAAAACATGGCTCTATTGCAAAGCTTTTGGCAATGTATGGGGTGATACATATTACACAGCACCAACTTGATTAACCCAACTTGTTTAATTTATATATTAACTATGTTTATATCTTATTTGTAAAACATTGTTTTATTTTATTGTTGTTTTAACCTTTTCTTGTACACTGCCAAGAGTTGTTCTTTGAATTGAACTTGTCGGTATATAAATCCATAAACAAACAAATATTTGTATACAAGATTTGACTTGAGGCTGAGTATCATAAGATATAAAGGAACATGACATATCACTTAACAGAAGACAGAGTAATCAAGGCCAAGGTCAGCATTTTTATCTACCAGATCTCTGACGCCATTTCAACTTCAAATACTGGAGATTTTTCTTCACCTACACCAGGGGTCTGAAACTTGCAGCTCCCTAAATGTTCTTGAAGTGCAACTACCAGAAGCCCTTGCCAGCACAGCTAGTGCTGAAGCAGCACAGATTGTGGTGAAGCCTTATGGAAGTTGCAGTTACAGAACATCTGGATCACCACGAGTTTGAGACCTCTGACCTACACTATGACATCTGCTTTCCATCCTAGCTAAAGTGGCAGAAATGATGCCAGATTAAAGCAGAGGAAGCAAGGTTGGCATCAAAGATTAGATAGACACAATTGCTCATGATTAACCCTTGTTGTCCAGGATATGAATAATTGGTGTGAAATGACAAACTGCAGTAGCTGACAGTGTATGAGTCACAAGTTTAAAGGGAGTATCAGGAATAGATCTGAGAAAAATCCAGATTTATTTGCTATACTCCAGTATAGCAAATGGAGTTCAAAGTAGTAAGTGACCTTGTAGCCAGATATATTTTATTTATTTCACATACTTTTAACCTGCCTTTCTCCTTAGAATGGACCCAAGGCAGCTTTCAGTACTGGAGGACAGTATACAAAATTGAATGCAGTCAGTACATCACAGTTTGTGAGAAACAATTAATATAATATTAAATGATAATGGCGATGCATGAGGAGAGGTAGTATAACTATATTCAAGGATAATGACAATGAATGAGGTGAAGCAGCATAACATCATTAAAAATATAATATCAGTGAAAGAACAGTCAGAGAGACAGTAAAATATAATTAATCAAGAATTGTGATACAGAGAGTTGCATTTTGTGCTAAATAAACATTTGGCATTCACTCATATTTGCTTCCCTTAGTCCTTTGCGTTATTGAAAATATGCAAATACAACTATTATTTATTTACAGTATTTGAAATATTTTTATCCTGCCTTTCTTGAAAGGGATCCAAGATGGCTTACAACATTGGAGGATAACTGATAATAACACTACATATAGCTGAACTACAAAAATAGGAGCATGTCATATGCAGGGAATTAAAATTATCATGTAAAACTGTTTCAAGTGAGCCAGAGTATAGACATGAAGGAAATTTCAAGTTGCAATCACTCTTCATAAAGAAGAGGGGATTAGTTTAGTGAACTAGGTATGATGCTACAAAAGGCAACATTTTATCCTGTTAGCCCATGAAATACTTTCTCACATGACATCTCTGAAGATTCTTGTTCATAAAGGTGAAGTTATCTGGAAGTTGAGTCATGGCAACCAGACTTCTTGTTCAGTTGAAACATTTTGCTGCTACTCTTCCAAGCAGCTTCTTCAGTCTGAGTCTTCTACCGACCTTACTCAGATTGAGTCAGTCGAAGAAGAAAAGGAAGTCCAGGTGCCATGTCTCATCTTCTCCCACAATCTGGTGGATTTGATCTCTGGCTTCAAGGTAGATTGTCACCCCAAGAGTACCTTCCCCTGGTTCTGGAACTCAAGCTTGGAGATTCAAACATGTTTTCAGACAGACATCCAGCACTAGAGCATACTGCTGAAATGAGAGCAGCCTGCTCAAAATGGACTTCCAAATTGAGCACCTCCATGAGGCAACTTTTATACTCTGAGCCCTATATACAACTTGGCAGCTTAATTACTTCCACCCTTACAACAACATTTGATGTGTACATCAAGCTGATATACTCTCTTCAATCCTATCTCAATTGTAAAAAAGACAGGGGCATCCACCTTCATGCCTCCCACTCAAAAACGTGGTTTGACAAAGAATGTAAAGCTTCAAAACATGATCTTGTGGTGAATTACAGGTCTTACAGAGACCTGTGAAATACAGGTCTTACAGAGAGCAGAACCTAAGTGTGTGTGTGTGTGTGTGTGTGTGTGTGTACACACACACACACACACACACACACACACACACACACACACACACACAGTATACCCCCACCAAATCGCGGTTCACTTATTGCGGTTTCAGTCTTCTGCGGTGAGAGGCACAAAGGGGGTGGAAGAGTCTTCGCCTGGCGTTCCGGCTTCCTAGAAGCCAGAGTGCCGGGGGAAGCACTCGTGCAGCCGCCCCGTTCCAGCCTCTCAGGTGAGAGGCATGAAGGGGGTGGGAGAGTCTTCCCACCATTGCTGAAGCCAGCAGTGGCGGGGAAGCATTCAGCACTGCCCTTCCCCCTCACCTCATGATTGGAAGGGGATGGAAATTGTATCATTAATCCACCAACTAAAAGTAGGAAAAGCCCCTCAGAGGAAGATTACATTCCTGCTGACTTGTTACTAGCCAACTCAGGCTGGTGGGTCCCATTCCTGTTATCTTTATTTACCTGGATCTAGACAGGAACAATTCCAGAGGACTGGGGCTTGGCCATTATTATTTCTATATTTGAATTTTCCCCTCCTTTTCATTAAAAATAATTATTTTTACAATGATCTGTACTGTACCACACATTCTGCATTCATGATAAAATTTTGATTGGAACAATTGGAATGTGTGAGCAACATACCAGAAAGCACACAAAATGAGTAAAACATGAATGCTACCAAAAACTACTCTGAAATCAGTCTAATTACAGGAATGTATGTCTAAACCCAGACCAAACATAGGCCAAAATATGTTATTTTATACTGATGACCAGCTTAATTATTATTATATGCCAGGGATTGCAAACCTTTTGCACGTTAGATGTCTTCGACTGCAACTCCTAGAATCGCGGTTTGTAAGCATTTTGTTCAAGAACCGTGGAGGGGGAGGGGGAGATCAGGTCTGCAATCTTTTCCTGGTTGCAGACTGAGCATGTTCAGTAGGCTACTGAGCATACGCAGTAGCCCAATCCATGGTCTATGCAGCCATTTGTGCAGCGGCGATGACCGCAGAACGGATCATCACCACTGCACAGGGCAAGTGTGTATATCCCATTCCAACTGTCTTTGTCCCTGTAACTATGGTGAAGTGGAAACTGCAGGACATGTCCTTTTACACTGCCTGTTGTATAGAGATCCACTAGTCCTGTAACTCATGTTGATTTTTAGTAATGACAACATTGCTTGCACTGTTCCCTCTAAGCTGTGCGCGTGAGCAATCGCTCACAGCTAATAGTCTCTGCGCACAGAAAATCTGTGCTGCGCACAAGAAAATGTCTGATGTTGCTCACAGTGGTCCAAGGGACCGCTCAGGGAATTAGTGTGTTTGCTCAGACTCGTGAAAAATTAGAGGGAACATTGATTGCTTGTTAAATGATTACAGACTGTCTGCAATCATTTAACAAGTAATGCTGTCAATACTAGAAGTCAACATCAGTTTCTCAAAAACAAGTCATGCCAGGCCAATTTGATCTCTTTCTGTGATCAAATAACAGGACTGGCTGATGAAGGGAACACTGTGTATGTTGCTTATCTTGACTTCAGTAAGGCTTTTGATAAGGTTCCCCATGATATACTTGCAAAGAGGTTAGTAGAGATAGATAATGCTACTGTTAGATGGGTTTGTCTAGTTTGGGTCTGGAATTTCATATGCAATCCTCTGCTTATTGGGTTCAGATCAGTTTCTGAAAATCGGCTGATTTAAGTTGGCTGCTGTTAATTTAATATTCCAAGTGCTTTGGATTCCTATTTCTAGCTGTTTGTCAGGTAAATTTTCCCTGATTTCTTTGAGAGAGATATTGGGGCAACTTCCATTGTTAATCTAGCATTGCTGTGGAAACAAATTTACATTCTTCATATGCAGCCTCAACATGCTTTGCAGGAGCCTTGCTAAATTGATCAACTTGCCTAGTGCTCATTAGGGAGGTGGAAGAGAAAGTCAGCCAAAGAATGTTATTGTCCAACTAGGCAAATTGGCATCTGGACTCAAGTACATACTTCTGAAATCAGCCTCCTCCATTCTTGTATCCTCCATTGTGGATTGCAATTCTTTTTTGGTTCAGCCAGCAAAGGTGAAGGTCAGAGATTATTCAAATTATAGTCCAGACCTCCTATTAAAAGATTGATTGATTGATTGATTGATTGATTTGATTGATTTGATTTTATTTTATACCATGCCATCTGGAC
>JAIOUR011665321.1:0-11362 GCA_020711275.1 Calotes versicolor
AAGGAGCTGCTCCCTGCTCCCTGCAGCGCAACTGCCTCTCTTCTCCGCTGAGATGCTGGGGAGACAGGCAGGAGAGAAGGATTCACAACTGTCACTGGGACATCGCCCCCTTCCCTCAGTGGAGGAGAAAGGGAGGCGAGCGCAAGGACACTGTTGCCTTTGTGTAGGCTGCTTGAAAGATGGACCACCCTACCTGTCACCCACCTCTCCTCTGCCATGGCACATGCAAATGAGATGATGTAACCGTGTGTTACAGCATCTCATTTGCATGGTCCCAAGATGGATATTACAAACCCTTTTATAGAGAGAGAAGTGTGTGCTGTCAAGTCAATTCTGATTTATGGCAATCCTTTCCAGGGTATTCTAGGCAGGAAATGCACAGAAGTGGTTTACCATTCTTTTCTGTCACAAAAAAGGATTATTTGTACCTATTTACATTCTAATTAAAAAAAATTCTTTTCAAAACAAAACAAGGGGATAGTTCGTATTTCTACATCACCACCATTCAAAGCAGAAGAGGATAAATGATAAATCTCCCTATTTCTCTGAGCAGATGCAAAAAGGAACTTTCAACAGAAAGTGGGGGCAGTATGTACTCCCTTAGTTGCGGAGTGCATTCTGCCCCCAACTCAGGGAGACTTCCTTGGAGCTTCTCAGCACCCTCCTCACTCCCAGAAGATGTTTTAAAACAGTGGTCCCCAACCTTTTTCCTCCGCGACCTGGTGGTCCACTTTTCCAGTGTGCACATGGACCGGTAGACTCTTTTTAAAAGTGTGTGCAGACAGGGAGACCATTTTTAGGGTGCAAGAGGCCCTGGGGTAGTGTTTTATATGGTGCACATTGCCCAAAGGAGCATTTTTTAAAGCATGCACAGCCTGGGGAACTTTTTAATGGTGTGCCTATAGAAAACTGAGGGCTCTGAGGCCTGGTTCCTGCCAGTCTGTGGCCCGGTAGTGGGCCCCAGCAGTGGTTGAGGACCTGTGTTTTAAAACATTTAATTCATAATGTTATTTGGAGGAGGAATTATAATTTCATATGTACCAAGCAACATTAAAGAGCTATGCTCCTTGTGCTTATAATATCCATTGTATCCAATTTATTTTATTACAACAGTTTAATTTAATTTAATTTAATTACAATCATAACATAATAGCATGATTAATTTTTCTTCCAGTCTTTGTACATAATGAAAAGGTTACTCTTTACATGACAGGCACCTGAGAATTAATTTCAATAAATAAACAAATGCTAGCTGATTTCTCATGAATTCCGCCATTAATTCAGATTAATTCAGCCCTTCAGGAGTTTCTTTTCACTTTGTGTGATAATAACATGCATCGTATTTGCTCTAATGAATAAATTACAATGAATGCTTGGTGTTTTGACATCTTTCAGGTATGTTGGACAGCGTCCTGAAATCTTTTTCCTTGCAAAAAAATCTTCCAGCCATTTGGCCAACAAAACATTCTCGAGACGTCTCTGTGGCTTTAAATGGCATCAAAGCCCTGAGCCTTTTGTGGATAATTTCTGGGCACACAAGCCAAATGACAGCATGGCAGAATTTAGGTATGAGCTTAAGTGACCAATGCAGGTGTATTTCTGATGGAAAGAAAATCCAATACATCCTTTTATGTAGTCCCTTGTCAACTGAATTGCTGTTTTATTTCATGTTTGTCGCTTGGGGTTATGACTGGGGTTAGACTGTGGCTTCGCAACAAATATCCCAGACTCATTTATGGAATGTTATCACTTATCCACTTATTATTTCAAGGCAACAAGCTTTTTTGTTAAATGTTGTAAATTGCAAGCAACCAAACTGGAGATATATTATTACAGTGTGTTTTCCTTCTTTCCTGGGTCCTTTCAAAATGGGGGTAGAAGTCAAGGTTGGGGTTGCGAATGTTGATGATGAAAGTCAAAATTGTGGTTTGAATGTAAAAGAGTGGCTTTTCAATGGCTGTCCCAAATTTGGAATTCCCAGAGATACATGTTACTCAGTTAGGCCAGTGGTCCCCAACCCTTTTTCCTCTGCAGCCCGGGGGACCCTTTTTCAAGGTGCACATGGACTGGGGGGGGATTTTTAAATTGTGTGCATCCTGGGGATGCATTTTATGGTCCATGTGGCTTATGGGGTAGTTTTTTTTTAATAGTGCACATGGTCCAGGGGAGCATTTTTTTACAAGTTTGAACTGCTTGGGGGAACGTTTTTCATGGTGTGCCTATAGAAAATGGTGGCCTCTGCGGAGTCATTTCCGCCAGTCTGTGGACCGGTGGTGGGCCACAGCTCAGTTATTGGGGGCTCCTGATGTCCACACTGATGGGCTTCCACCACAGAGCAAAGATCCTTGTTGGGATTGGTCTTGTGTGACTTGCTTGTTTGGGTGACTTGTTTTCTTTCCCTTACTTCTTCCAATGTGGCTTTCATTGTCAATTGACACAACCTCTTTAGAACAGAGGTTCCCAACCTTAGGTCCCCAAATGGACCACAAATCTCAGAAATCTGGCCAGCAGTGGTAGTACTGAAGGCTTCTGAGAACTTGAGTCCAAAAACATCTGGGGACCTGAGGTTGGGAAACACGGCTTTAGAAGAATGCGATATCAAGTACATGTTTTAAACAAAAATGTGGAGCAGTATTTTTTTAACATACATACTGACATAGAAGGTTTGGAAATGTTATCTTTCTGGAGTACAATTTACACATTCCACCTACAACTATAGATGATTTGGGCCAGAGCCCAGGTTGTGGTATTTTCTGTCAAGTTGAACTTGAGTTGCACTTGTTTGTTTGTTTGTTTGTTTGTTTGTTTGTTTGTTTGTTTGTTTTCCCAGTTGACTCAGGCTCAACTGAGATTAAAAACCTACTTGCCCTCTATTTTTTTTGGGGGGGGGAGTGGAGCTTGTTTTCTAATAGGGACTTGGACTTGAGACTTGATACCAAAGACCTTTGGCAGTCCAGGTGTTGGCACTCTAGGTGTTTTGGACTACAACTCTAACAATCCTTTATCACTGGCAATATAGGCTAGGGATACTGGGAGTTGCAGTCCAAGACATCTGGAGTGCCAAAGGTTTTCCCCCTCCCCTGATCCAGATGATACAAATTAATCAATAGCTGGTTGCAGCTGCTTCATGCCATACTGGTTGCAGCTGCTACTTTGCTAAATAAATCAGTGCTCCTCAAACTTGACCCTCCAGATGTTCTTGGACTGCAGCTCCCAGAAGCCCTTGCCAGCACAGCTAGTAGTAATGGCTTCTGGGAGCGGAACTCCAAGAACAGCTGGAAAGATGAGTTTAAGACCATTGCTCTAAAGCAGCGGTGTCCAAACTGCAGCTCTCCAGTGTTCTCGGACTGCAGTATCCAGAAGCCCTTGCCCTTGCCAGCACAGCTAGTAGTGAAGTCTCTGGGAGTTGCAATTCAAGAACATCTGGATGACCACACTTTGGACACTCCGGCTCTAAAGGAACATTCTCGGAACCTTCAGGGACATCAGAAGACTAAAGGTTTAACAAAAAGCATGGGCAACCTAGTGTGGCTGGCAGGCCATGGACAGAATTTGCCACAGTGTTATTCAAAAGAGCTCATGCTTCTGAGCAAATGGACAGTAAGTAGAAATGTTTAAAACCAATAATAGGCTGCTTGTCTCAGTATCGCTTGATGAGCCATGTGCCTCTCTGTATGTACTTTCATAGTTAAGGAGGCCTCCTCTGACCCTGTTTTGTCCTTCCTGAATGTCCCCCCTACCCCAATTATTATTATAGATAATGTATCTGAATGGGAGGCAAAAGTGCTAAAAAGTCCGATCTATATCTTTTCTCTAAGTGGACCATTTTATTTAGGTGTTGACTCGTTTTTCCTCGTCAGGTAAGCCAGAAACGCTTTCTTTCTGCATGCCCCAATGGCAGATCATTTGCAGCTTTTTGCTGTTGTAGAAGATCTAACACAGCCGTTCTCCAATTGATGCCCCAGGATGTGTCAAACTGCATATCGCTAGGCTGGCTGGGGGTCTTCTGGGAGTTGCAGCTCAGCACTTCTCGAGGGCACCAGGCTGGGAGTGGCTGATCTAACATTGTAGTGCATATATACTTTGCTGACTCCCAAATCCAATGGCTAGTCCACTGTCTTCAACAAGAAATAAACATACAGTGGTACCTCTAGTTATGACCACAATTGGTACATAGAGAATGGTCTTAACTCAAGTTGGTCTTCAGTCGAAACAATGTTTCCCATAGGAATGCATTGAAATGCTATTAATTGGTACAAGTGTTTTTTAGATTTCAATGCATTCCTATGAGAAATACAGTGGTACCTCTACTTACGAACTTAATTCGTACATGGATGATGGTTTTAGGTCAAGCTGGAACCCACAGGAACTATTGCAAAGGCAGTTAATGCATACTAGACAGTCTCCCTCCCAAACTCACCATGGGGGTGAAGGAGCTACAGAGAAGCAGCCTCTTCGCTGACCAACTGTTAGCTGAAGGAAAAAAGTAAAGACAGTTAAAATTTTGTGCCTTTTGGTTGTATGTTGAAATTGTGGTTGTAAGTCGAGGGAACTTTTGCAACCACTGCTGGTTGTAACTCGAAATGGTTGTAAGTCGAGCCGGTTGTAAGTCGAGGTACCACTGTACTGGATTTGCAGGAAACGAATTCTCACCAGATAATCAAACAGCTTTTCATCACAAGCGTTGCATTTATCATCCTGGAGGTATAGGGCATTTTGTCCTGCTGGGTAGCCAACAGTTCAACCTCAGGGGCTATTAATTGGTGGACTCAATGCCCAGCTAGTCACAAAGTATATTGTGGAGATAGTGAACTCAGAGGACTAGCAGCTTCACACAAACTGCAGTAGCAGCTGTATGGTCGTCAACATGGAAATGTTTTTGTGTGTGCCATACGCCTGCGACTTTGGAGCTAAATAGAAACCCCATATCCATATTTTGCATCCTTTAAAAAAAACACCTGTATGTTCTTTAGAGCACTGTTGCATTTAACACCCCTAAACGTCACCTAAACCATCTCACTGTAACTTAAATAAGTCAATATCAGTGCCCTGCAATTTTACTTCAACACATTCTTGTGCGGTGGGTCAGGAAGAGAGAATACAAGTGAGACAGGATCATGACTTAGTAGAGATTTGAGTCTTAAAACTCTATAAACACTAAGCCACAGCTGCTGTCCCATTCTTGAGAGGGAAAAGCATGTGCCAGGTGTTGGCAACCTACGTCACTCCAGATGTTCTTGGACTGCAGCTCCCAGAAGCCCTTGCCAGCACAGTTAGTGGTGAAGGCTCCTGGGAGTTGTAGTGCAAGAATATCTGGAGGGCCACAGGTTGCCTACTCCTGATTATGCTAAACAAGAACCAAACCTGAGGCACCAGTTATCTTGGCAGGGGATTTGCTTTTACCAAGGAACTGTTGGAACTGAGATGGCGGAATTAAGAGGCAGTTTTTGGGAAAGTAAATAACAAACTAATGACTGTTTCCTTCCCCACAGTGGTTTGTTGAGTTGCCGGTCCTTGCTGAACATCTTGAAGCGCTCAGGAAAAAAGATCACATTTCTGATTGTGCTGAAATATCTATGGAGTCGGCTTCTTCGGTACAGTCGGCGAGGCTGTTTCTTTTGAAGATTCTTAGTAGATAACTTATAACTACTTATTAGAAATAGAGCTTTATTGCTACTCCAGGCCAAAAGAAACGACAGGCAGCTCCACAGCTGGAGGTGACGGCACCTTAATTAACTTCAGAGCTGCCGCGTTGGCAAAATCAATGGGCAAACACGGCTTTTGTTTCACCCCAATGGCCCGTTGTTAATTCCAAAGCTGTGAAAGCCACTCTAGGTTAATCAGACATACCTGAACTGCGGAAGGCAGCTTCGCTTCTAATTGCAAAACAGTCTATTATTGCCTTCACCTGCACAAATATTGTGTTAATTGTTTCTTGATCACCATTACCAGTCACTACCATAAATTTTGCATATTGCCCTCCAATGTTGTAAGCTGCCTTGGATCTTTTCCAAGGAGAAAGGAGAGTTAAAATATGTTAAATGAAATAAATAAATAAATAAATCCCAAGAGGAGTTACAACAGCACCATGATACTGTACACTGTTTAGGTGGGAGCTGCCAAAGATTAAAAAAAAAATTCAATTACTATAACACCTTAAATATGCTGTCTTTGATGCCTGGCATATAGCATAGTTCATAGCCTTCCAGATAGTGGATGCCACTAGAGAGAAATGTCACATATAAATAGAAATTCATTAGTTTTGGTCGGAGGTGACAAGGGAGAGGAAGGTTCACTCTAAAATTCCAAGGGAAAAGCTTCTCAAATTGGGGGGGGGGCAGGTTGTCCCCATTCATGACCCCCACCCCCACTTAGTTTCACTGGGGAGAAAAAGGATTCCATAGAGGTCTGGAAAATGGGTATCTGGGTAGAAATAGAGCTTCCGTGCCCACTGAGAAGGCTTCGGGTGCCACTTTGGGCACCAGGTGTCATAGGTTTGCCATAGGGAGACATCGCAGGGTTGTTAAAGGTAATTATCGGGTTATCGAAGTTAAAAAGTTAATGATAAAGTAACTTTATCGTTAACTTTAACTTGACACATTTTCACCAAGCACCATCGTTATCGAAGTTAAGTTAATGGACATCCAGGTTAACTTATTGTTAACTTGATAAAATCTCAAATTAACTTTAACAACCCTGCCTGAGATCCCTCTATGTAGCAAGATCGAGGCAAAGGAAGTCATTTGTCAGAGTATAACTGGCCATTTCAAGAGTCTTAATAGAGGCAGACCTCAGTAGCTTCGTACATTCATGGCTTGGCTTAGCTTTCATCAAGCTGGTCACCTCTTTGTAAGAGAAACAGGTGGCAAACAGTACTTTTCAGATTCCTTAAATGTTATTTGGAGAACCTCTGGTGCATTTGGATTTCTGTGCCTCCACCCTTCAGTCCTGCCTGAGTGCTTCTGGTGTTATGTGCCATCAGATCAGCACCATTATAATTTGGGTAAATGAAAGATTTAAGGAGTGGTTCTCTACCAATTACTTACCCCCAGTGAGCTTCCATGGCTGCAGACTATTTTCCACACTTCTACTCTGCTGGATGAGATGGCCATGAAAGAGGAACTTGTCTTATTCAACTCCAAATATTTTGGATTTGAGTAAGACTTGTAAAGACAAGGCACAGAGGGATAATCTTCAAAGAGCCCCCTGACTTCCAGATGTGAAGCATTTTGTAAGCTTTGCATGTTTCTTCTGCAGGTGCTGAAATAGGTGGGGCTTTCTGTAGCCTGACTCGCTTCTCCTGTTGCCTTTGCAGACTTCAGCCACTCCACATGTATTCTGTGTGTCTTTTAGTTGGGTTGTATTCTGTCGTTCCTTGGAGAGCATTATGGGAATTCTCAACACTTGAAGTGGATAACTGTAGGAAAATGTGGTGGACCAACCTGTTGCTGATAAACAACTTCTTCCCTGGATCCAAATCTGTAAGTCTATTCAAGAAAAAAAATGTTGGAGTGTCACAGAATAAATTGTTCGTGCAGCAGCCTGGCATCTACAGTATGATACTCCCGTTTTGCATATTATGGTATGAAAAGAGTAGCCTGATGGTAATGGAACCTTTGAACATGCAGAAGTGGATGAGCAGCCCACATTCGTGTCCTGCTTCTGTTTATAGAATTGTCCGTAGAGGTTTTAATCCACACGATGGCTCTGGATGTCATTTCATCCTATCTGTCCATTCAGGGTGGCAACCCTGTTATATGGGTGCCTTAAATAATTGCACTTACCTGCTAAGGTGCTGTCACTGGATGATTTTTATCCTTTATCTGGCAGGTTCACTGTATGTACTATATATACTGTATATATAAAGGTTGTCCGTCCTGTTTGTATGGAATGTTCAGTTCAGTTCACTCACAGTTCAGCCAATCAGGTACACAAATGCAAATCACAGTTCAGCCAATGAGACATACATATGCAAATACAGGCTAGGTCACATAGGAGCATTGTCACGTAATAGGAAACAGGAGCCAAGCTGTCTCCTCTTTCTGCCTTTCTAAACCTATATGCAGCCCCTGGGGTGGGGGGTGACTCTTCTCAACTCTCTCTCTCCCTCTACAGACTGAACAGCATGCTACATCTGCTCTCAGAGCAGGCTAAACTCCTAGTTTGTCTATGCTTCCATATATGTTTAATACATTTAACGCCAAAGCAGCTTCCTACGGCATTGTATAAATATCAGACATGAAGGAACCCTTGGTCTAAAATGCACAAGGCAAATGGACAAATAGCACAACTGTCCTTTCTTATGTTTTTTTAAAATATATACAGTACTGTATATACTGTGTGTATACATTTTCTCTCCCACCTACCCTCCATTTTCAGTGCAACGGATGGACATGGTATCTTGCCAGTGACTTCCAGTTCTATTTCACAACACCTCTGCTGGTCTTTTGTTCCACCAGGTAAGGTGTTTTTTTTTAAAGGAAGTGAGCATCTGCCATAATGTTCCAACAAAATGCCCTATGAGTGGTATGTGGCTCTCAGGAACTGGAGTAGGAGGAATAGTTTCTTCCAGAAGCATATGATGAAGTCGATATATATATATATGATGAATAAAGTTGGATGTGTGTTCATCCAACCTTATACAGGACTCCCATTTGTACCTCATCCTGGATGAACTAAGCCTGTTTCAAAACAAATGACAATTGGTTCAGGGTTCTCAGTGTCCCCAAATGGATGGGCACATTTTAAAGGAGCAGCATTTTCTGAATGTCAAGTATTGTTTCATGTGTATCAGGAAAATAAGCCACAACATCCAACCTGACATATAGATTTAAAAGTTCCATCTATTCCTTATGTTTTTGTCGTTTTGCCAGAGCTAAACACTGGCTTATCGTGTTAGGGACCGTGCTGTTCTTGGCCACCTTTACAGTGACAGCCCTTGTGTCATCATTCTACAGACTTCCGGTTGCGAATCCACGTGATACCAGGTGAGAATCTAGAGATGATCTCCTTCATTAACAATGTTCTATGGCAGCGATGGTGAACCTTAGGCAGTCCAGGTATTTTGGACTACAGTACTACTCTAACTTTCATTGGTAGTATAGGCTAGGAATTCTGGGAGTTGCAGTCCAAGACATCTGGAGTGCCAAAGGCTCACAACCCCTATATCTATGGCATCCCTTTCGCCATTGATGATTCTACTACAATTCATCACCAACACAAGCATCATTCTTCTTTCTGGGTTGTGCTGCACCCAAGCTCTTTACAGGATCTAGCTTTAACTATTGCATTAAGTACAGTATGCATTACTTTTAGGCTCTTCAACTCTGTTCAGTTATATTCACAGGTAGTATTATACAGTATATTTACCTTTACCTCCTTGCTGTTTTCCAGTAGTCTACAATGGGGGTTGGAAACCTACAAACCTCCAGATGTACATGTTCTTGGACTACAACTCCCAGAAGCCCTTGCCACCACAGCTAGTTGTGAAATCTTCTGGGAATTGCAGTGCAAGAGCACCTGGAGGGTCACAGGTTGCCTACCCCTGTTGGTCTACAATAACAGACCAAATGTCTTTTGGGGTCACAGCCTGCAGGAGGGCAATGGTGCACATGCTATTAGCTGTTCTGATGGTTGTCCATTGCACAACTGGTTATTCTCGGGCTGTACAGCTTGTCGTGCAAATGTTCATGTTCTGGAGATCCTGCATAAAGGACAAGTGGAAAAAATGAATTTATTGAACTACCTACCTGACCTTTCATACTACCAACCTCTTTTCTCAAGGTTAAACATGACAAGTTCTTTCAACTTTCCTCATGGGTTTCTTATAGGGTGCCTCAAGGCTCTTGGTTGTTTTTCACAACACCATATTGCACAACACTTATTGGCCACTTTGGGTCCCCTTAGGTCCCAAGACTACACAGGCTGGCTCTTCTTGTAGGAGGTAGTGTGAGTAGTACTGGATTCCCAACCTCTGGCTGTGCAGTCAGACACCTTAGTGATTATCTAATACATACATAGGTAGAATGCAGCTGGTTTGCACAGATGCTTCGTAAGGCTGATTCATAATTGTCTGAGTTCATTCTCAGTTTATTTTCTAAAAATGGAAAATCTGAATTTTACAAAATGAGCAGGTGTTGCTTTTTCACTTCCTTTTGGTGCTGAATTGTGTCATGTTCTGTTTGCAACTATTTCTCATATTTTATTAACAGTGGCAAAGTTCAGATGGTGTTGTTGGTTCTTTTACTTTAAAAACAACAACAACCCTCTTTTCGTGTAACTTGCCTGTATTTCACATTTCATGAACACTCATACTGGGAACATAATTTGTGGGCTGTTGCACTTGTTCTGTTTTTATTTTTTGCTTTACAAGAAGTGAATGATGCCAAATGACTTACACAGCTTTTTGTTTTAATTGTGCAAATGGTGGGAGGGGTTTCCCTCAATGTTCTTTCAGGTATTTAGACATTTAGTACCGTCATTTACAATCTACTTGCAGGAAAACGGCCACTGTGATGTATTTCACTAAATATTATTCAAAGCCTTATTGCCGATATGGGCCATTTCTAGTTGGGATTCTTCTAGGGCTTTTCATCTACCGCCAGGAAATACAGATCCTAAGAAGCAAGGTAAAAAAAGCTCTTAAATATTTTGTGTTGGATCCATGTCCACTAAAATTACATGTTGTTTTTATACTAGTTTACCCACTAGTAAAGGTATAAATTGTTATTCCCAAAGGTTGGCAGAGTTGACAGCTCCCCCAAAACCTGCTGTGCATTTGCACTATCATCACAATAAATCGGTAACAGTCCAATAGTAAGCTGTACCACTGCATTTGGGTAGCAGACAGGAAGTTTTGTTTTAAAATGCACATTCCCTGTTAGTCTTAAAAGAAAAAAAATTGGTTTGCTGCCAGAATTCAGCAGTGTGGGTGAGTGTTTTGGAGCTGTTAAGGCTGCCTATGAGGGTGCTGCCCTCCCCTGCTTTCCTCTGATCCATTTCATCTAAAAATTAGATAGAAATGGAACTGTTTATTCTAAATGATCATGCTGTTACCTTTTATTCGTGGGCAGCATCTATATTGCCTGTGGTGTTTATGCATTTTAAGTTACGGACCTGCAAGTTGATTCATGACAACTGGACTTCTTTTTCTAGAGATTGAAACGTTTCACTGCTCATCCAAGCAGCTTCATCAATCTGGGTAAGCTCGTTGTGAGTCCTCCATTTTATAGCTTACTTTATACCTGGTCTGAATAGGTTCTTAAGATGGACAGTGTCCTGAATAGGAGTTTCAATAGGATTGTTAAGTGGACAATTGCCTAAGGCTGTGTGCAATTGCCACCTGTACAACTTCCCCTAGACC
>JAIOUR011666432.1:0-11535 GCA_020711275.1 Calotes versicolor
CAAAAGAGGATTAAATTTTGTTAGACACCAACCTTCTGCTGGGTATTTCAGCTAGGCTACTAACAGATGACAATTCTCTAAGGGCAATCTGGGCCTTCTACAGAGAGTGATCTGATTAGTTCAATGGCTATCTTAATAGTCTTCATACTCCCATGTCTGCTTCCAAAACAATACAGAACAAAGTGAAACTTACTGGTATACTTAAAGTAGATTTCCCCATCTTATAAAAGCCATGACAATATTGCAGCAAAATCCTCTATATTGTTTGTGTTTCTGCTAGGAATGTACACGTGCATTGAAGTGTTTATATACTGGATGATTCTGGTTGTCTCTCCATTACATACAATTATTGTATTTTGCCACTGTTGGGCTGGAAAAACTTGAGCTACAAAAGCATTGTGTACAGGTTTAATTGATTTACATAAACGTGGTATCCTGTATCTACCATCATCAAGCTGAATAGTAGCTGCAAACATCTTGATTCACTCAGGTGGATACAGAGAAATGAAAGAGAAGAGGGGCCACCAGTGTTCCCTCTGTGGCATAGATACCTCTTCTATGTTGTTCTTGCTGCGACTTACTGTGTACCACAGGTTCTTCATTCTCATTTTCCCCACAACTCCATCTCAACTAGCAAGATAAGAGAATAATATCCTTGACGTCTATCGATGGGCCAATGAAATTGCAAGGGAAAGGGCAGTTCTTTGCTATCAAGTGTGAAGGAGGATGGGAATATGTATAGAACAAAGATAAATGTTGTGGCACCTTGAAAAGACTTCATTGTGAGTTTCTGTGTAGGGCTAAATAGAATGCAAATTATTAAGAGAAAGTTAAGAAGGAGACAGCTCAAGAAGGTTGTGACCATGGTAGATTCGTGTTTGCACAAAGGGACTTAAGTAAAGAATTGGGCTTTTAAACAGTGTATATCAATAAACCCTCTACAGTTTTGTGTAGTATAGTGAATTATGGCCAAAAAAATTATCTTTTGCAAAACTGGATTAAGAATGAGAATTTCATAAAATCAGCTTCCTCCTGAAAGTAATAATATTTGCACTTTAAAAACAGCCATTATATATCCGTCTAAAGACAGTTTGCATGTGATCACTGCTAGGATGTTTATGTAATCAGCTCTTTGAACCTCTGGTATTGTTACTTTAATAGTTCATTACCTGTCTTTTACATCACTCTAGACTTGTATCCCTCTTTTATATCTCCATCTCCACATCATGTTTCTTTTCCATATAAATGGATGGTCTATAGCAGTGATGGCGAACCTATGGCACTGGTGCCCAAAGTGGCACTCCAAGCCTTCTCTGTGGGCACGCGAGCTCTAGAATTGAAACTAATAAAATGTGAATGAATAGATAAAGCTTGAATTAATCATATGAATTAATCAAAGTCTAACTTTGGATATATTTAAATGCCTTGTTGGCTAGTATATTCATAGCTGAGAATCTGTTATCCAGAAATACATGTACATATTTAAGAATGTTGTATAAATTGCCTGGGTTCAGACTATGTGTACAATTTATTACTATAATATATATATATTCATTTACTATTGGTTTTCTTTCAATAAAACTATCATTTTTATGTTTAAGGCAAAATATGTTAATTAGTTAAATAACTATATGAGTTGTTTTTTTTCTAAACTAAATTTTCAGTAGTCAGGTTAATTGCAGCATTGTCACTTTGAAATGAATAAATTGATTTTTGTATTGCTGTTTGGGCATTTGGGTGCAAAAAGGTTCACCATCACTGATCTATAGAGTAACTCCATGTATCTGAGAAAAGGAGTTGCAATCCAGAGAAGCTAACACCAAAATATATCAGCTAGCTTTTAAGGATGCCACAATACATTGGGTTTGGTTTTTGTTATATGTGCTGAAACAGATTAACATGGCTATCTCTGTGAAAACAATAACAATACAAACACAAACAAGCAAAAGACAAACAAAACTGTATCCATGATATATGTATCAACTGATTTTTTAAAAAAATGCAACTGGAAGGACAGTAGCCATACTGCACAAACTATATTTTTATGGATACAAATAAACATCCTGGAATACAATATTTTAAAATGTATGGGAAGCATCTTTTTCACTTGCAGTGGATAGCAGCCAATACTTTGAAAATATTTCCACCCCTTTTTTTCTGCTACAAAGCTGTTAAAGCTGTGTTGCATTTCTCTAGATCAGTGGTTCTCAAATAGTGGGGTGGGCCTCCCTGGGGGGGGGGTGCGAGGCTCTGTAAAGGGGGGGTGTGGTACAGGAAAATAATGTTTGGATATATATATTTCAAGGTTTTCTCAGCAAGAAAAATGCTGATTTTTTTAAAAAATGGCTCTTTTCGGGCATTTTAGACACATATTGTCCTTGCAAAGAAGTCTTAAAATATTTAATAATGCTGCCATGACAAATTATACTATTTACAGTTGGCTGGGGGGCGCGCGAAATGTTTTCTTCTTCTTAGGGGGGGGGATGACAGAAAATAATTGAGAAGCACTGCTCTAGATAAACTCACAATCTTTTTAGACACTTTTCTTGAACACTTCATTTGTATTTTGTAATTACTATCTTTAACAATGAATACATACCTGTCCAAAAGCCCTTTTACACACATCAAAATTATTTTAAATGAGATGCCCATGTAAGTTAAAAATAGAAACTTGTGGCATCTTTACGTATATCCTGGTGTGTGTGGTGGAAGGCATATATGCACATAGAATGTAATTATGAGTGTTGGGACAGAATAAAATAGGAACCAGAAAAATAGCATTTGTATTAATGCTGGTCACAAACTTCCAAAGAGCTCGCATTGTTTGTTGAAAATTTATGATCAGTGTAGACATAGAGATCCTGCCAATTATGAGGTAAATTATGCAAGCCAAGGGTATTAATGCACTATGCACTTGTTTCAGAAAACCTTTGGCTGAGATCCTAAGTAACCAGTTTTGTCTTATATTGTGGGGGGCTAATGTGGTAATCATATAGACAAATCTGCACCAGAAAACAGTATAATGTACATGTTTAAAAACTAAAAATTTGAAACGTCCCTTTAAAATTAACTGTGCAAATTACACTAAAACAACCTAGGCTAAGCAGAACAACCCAGGCTAAGCAGAATTGTTGCTCTGAAACTCTTTGATAAACAGCATTGTAATTTGGGGCATACAGCTGAGTATAGAGTAAATCCATTTACCCATTTTCTCAGATATCAAAAGTTGTAGGCATAGTTTGTCTATTTATGTTAAATTTCAAATTCTACGAAATCACTGCTATCTTTTATGCATTGGAATAAGTACAATGCCCTTGTTTAACCCAGAGTGACTGTCCAGACTCCAAATGTCCTCCTTTCAATGTTCTTCGGAATTGTCGATGGATGGATGAATCTCTAGAGGTCACGGTGCTCCCAACTGTATTTAAAAAACATTTTTAGTGGTTGGAGTATTTAATATTTTTGCTTTCTTTTCCTCCCTTAACATTTACTTGTTTGCTTTCAGGGTTGTTTGCCTTTGGGGCTGCAACCTGTCAGAAGCTCATCGAGGCCAAGCAATCAGATCACACCTTCATTATAATACTCTCTTTGGAGCAGGCAAATAAATGGTGCTATCAGTATGATGCACACATTTTAAATGAAGCAATCTGTCATGACTTTTACGCAGTCCGCGCCACAGGTGTGGTGCAAGAGACAAAGTCCAAATCAAATTATAGAGCAGAACAGTAAGAAATTCCTCAAAGAACTAAAATAAAATATTAAAATACAGTCAGTGCATTGTTCTTCTTTCAGTAACATAGCCCTTCACCTATGGACAGGAAGGAATTTCTTGTAAGGTTGCTTTATTTCTGTTCCTAGCGGGACGGTACCAGAGGTTGGAACTTTCAGTGTATTAAATTATAAATCCTCCATTTTTCTTTTAAAAATATCTGCAAAAAGTTGGAAGTATAAAATGCAGCTTTAAAGTTAGGTTCCTATTTTGCCCCTAAATCTGTATAGCTCCTTCTCTAAGAACCATGTTAGGTCCCAGTTACCAATCTACTGTTGCCGTCCAAACACAGTAAAACAGGCAAAGCATGTTTTAAATCTAGCATTCTCGTAGGTTTTAGTAATTTTTTCACCACACAAGTCCCGACAACATGTGACCCATTTTCTTCAGGAATGTGCCACTTCAACATACACTCTAGACTAGTCACTAGTGAAGGGACACATGGTTCAGTATTGCTCTACATGAAAAATGCAAATGTGAAAAAATGTGTATGAAACTTTGAAGAAGAATGTTAAGCGACTAGCTTTTCCCTGACATTCTAGCAGTCTTTAAGTTGACTTAGCTTTCCATCCTTCCGAGGTCGGTAAAATGAGTACCCGGCTTGCTAGGGGCGGGGCAATGTGTAGTCTGCATTATTTTAAAAAATTGTAAACTGCTCAGAGAATGCTTTAAGTGCTACAGAGTAGTATATAAGCAGAAAGCTTTTTTATGCGGGGAACACTGTTCATAGGAGAACATTTAAATGTGATTCTCTTTGTCCCTCTCAACAATACTAATAGAACCATTTGGGGAGACTTAGACTATGTTTGAATTGATCCTTAAATCAATTCTTTTAAGATTTAATTGGGATACTGTTCTAGATTCCTGATGCTTTTGCCCAGGGTTGGGCTTTGCAAGAAACATCAGTAGAAGTGCTGAAAAGAGCAGGATTAACATGTTAAAATTGTAGATATTTCCTGAAATGCCTGCATTGGGCACACATCCTGCTTGGAAACAAATTGCTCCATGACCGAGTTTGGCTGACTCACAAGAAGTTAACCATAATGTTTCTGAGGTGGTTTTCAATATGCAAAACATATTTGCTACCCCTTTGAAAGGCACTAGGCCAAGACTGAGCACTTAACCCAGGCATGTCCAAACTCCAGCCCGGGGGCCAAATGTGGCCCCTTTTTAAATTTTGAGTGGCCCTCAGTCTCTTCTCCCTGCCGGCTCAGCCTGTCACTCATCTCAATGAGAAATGGAATTTGTTTTCCCTTCCCCTCAGTAAAAAAGGAGGGCAGGTGAAGGGAGGCCAGAAAGCCTCCCCCCATGGTACAGGGGGAGGGGGAGCCTTCCCTCTCTGGATTTAAGCTTCACCTCACCAGGAGGAGGCTGTGAGTCCCGTCGGCCCCACACGTTCACCTCACCAAATCTGGGCCTCCTTGCAAAAAGTTTGGACACCCCTGACTTAACCCAAGGTTACACCCTAAACCTAGTGCATAAGCAAGGTTTTGAACTGCAATCTCCATCTAAAGCCCAATACTATTTTTTCATAAAATATGGTATATTTGTCCAGTGTTATACCCTACACCACCTGTTCTATGTTTATTGCTATCTTCACCTCAGAACCATTATATTGCTAATCCAAACAAAGGGCTAGTGATCCATATAGTTCACTGATTTAAAAAAACCTGCTCTACCTGCAACATAGGGTAATGTAAGTTGCGATTTGAAAGAATGTCCATTTGAATCAATGGAACTAGTTTGTACCTTCTGGCAGGGAAGGCGCTTACTCACCAAATCTGCACTGATTCAATATATTTATTATTTATTTATTTAACATGTTTTTAACCCACCTTTTTCCTTGGAAAGGACCCAAGGCGGCTTACAGCATTGGAGGACAGTACACAAAATTGACAGTAGCGAGTACAAAATCATTTCACAAGAAACAATGTAGACAATATTCAAGGCTAATAACAAAGAATAAGAAGAGGTAGCATAATATCATTGACAAGACAATATTGTAGTTCTACAAACTTCAGTCAGAAAAGTAATGTAACTGCTACTCTGGTGCTATCTACTACACCAAGCAACAGGATTTTGGCACCAGGGGATGCAGGGGAATCACTTCTCACCCTTTAAAGAGTTAGCCATATGAGCCTGTTTAAGCATGTATTTCCAAACCAAACCAAAAGTATTTTGATGCCTTTAAGACTAAAAATAAATCATTTTAGTATGCCATTTTTGAATTGCAATGTAATATCCATTTGTAAAAAGATTGTAATCCACAAGAGCTACGTGTCTGTATATCAGACACCACCAAGTAATGTACTACGGAGGGGACATAACGTGTAAAACAAGAACGAACAACCTCTCTTTACAACACTTGATGTGAACAATGAGTTGGTTGCATGCCTCTCCTGGTAAGGCTACAAGCAAGTACAATCTGATGCACACAATGTGCCATTATTCTCTCCAGCACAAGTTGTATAAATCCACTCTGACAAACCTTGAATTATGTACGTTTACTGATTGATGAGTCCAAAACTAATCCCAAAATGCTTTTGAACCTTTGTCAGAGTTCTGAAAGTAGATACCTAAAAAAAAAATCCTGCAATTGTGACATACTCTGCAAATGTAATTGCTCCCTTCTAGCTTATGAAGAACAAGAGAGATTCAAACAAAATATGATAATTTAATGGTGTAGTTAGGTTAGGTCATTCACGGAAGAATTATGCTGGACATATATTATGAACTATTTCCATGTATAATAATTGTGTGTCATCCAGTCAATTCTGATTGATGGTGACCCATTTTCTAGATAGAGAATATACAGAGGTAATGTACCATTCTCATTCTTGGGGCGTCCAGGACTGCAGCTTGCCCAGGGCTACACAGGTTGGCTCTTCTCCCAAGTGGTAAAATGGAGAATTTAATACCCAATCTCTGGCATTGTAGCCAGATATGTAAACCACTGACCTTAGCTGGTCCATGTATCTTTTGATTTTTTAAAAAAGAAAAACCTAAATGTGATATCTTTGTGAGAGTAGTAGGGCTGAGAGTAGGACCTGTCTATGATCTCCTGAGTCAATTTGTAATGTTAAAACACTACTGAGTTTCATTTTTAAAACATTAGCACCCATTTGCTTAGAAGTCCCTTTTTGGACAGCCAACCGATGGACCTGACTAAAATGATGCATGCCTGTCAGCCAGGAAGAATCCTTTGAAAGGCGTTTTACAACATAGCCGTAGATACCAAGAAGTATCTCTCCTGTGTCCTCATCAAGCATCCCTCCAAGGTGCTGAGAATGGGTAAGCCAATGAAACGGTACAGGCATTCAGATAGTCGGCTCTGAAATCATGCAGGGCAATATAGGTCATAACCAGCATTTTACATTTTGCCTAGATGTAAACCATCAGACAATGAAGTGATAGAAAGTGGACACTGCTTTTTGTATCTGGGCCCAGCCAGGTTTTGCCACAGTTCTTTGGATGGCCTGAGGTTTACTTTTTGAAAGCAATTGCATATATAGAATGTGACAGCAATCTACACAGGATGTAACTAAAACATCTCCAAGAGCAAGAATAACTGGGACCCTAGTTTAACTAAACATGTGTCAGATCCATTAGGAATCTATAAGCCCCTTTGGGTGGATAATTTGCATCCCTTCTTGCAGAGACTCGAGTCCAAACAAGCCTAAACCTCACACCACATAAGGATTGAGATGTGGCTGTAGAATTACAGAAGACCCCCACCATATGAAGACCACCATAATCTCCACCTTCATAGAAAGCTACATCTATAGTGCAATGTACTGCATTCCTTTGACCAAATACCA
Organism: Calotes versicolor; assembly: GCA_020711275.1. Classification (NCBI taxonomy): domain Eukaryota; kingdom Metazoa; phylum Chordata; class Lepidosauria; order Squamata; family Agamidae; genus Calotes; species Calotes versicolor. Next base: position 7,588 of record JAIOUR011666432.1, read on the forward strand.
CTGGATACAGATGCATGGTTGCCACAAAAGTCATGACATTTTGAGCCACTCCTGTCAGAATGGTTTTGGTCTGCAGGCGATAATTACAACAAAAATCAACAATAACACTTTTTTCCTGGACCCAGCTTCTGAATGCTTTTACAAACAGTTGGACGTTGGGGGACTCTTTTGTTTCTCCAGCTTATATCACCCTGCAATAGTAGCCACTCTGAAGAGAACATAGAAGAGTTATACTCAAAGTAGAAGAATGATCTACATGTGTAAAGGTTTGTAAATGACAGAGACCTGTATGGAGTTGGCAGATCCCATGAAAATGTCCTCTTCCAGTCCCAGCTCTGTAGCACAACACAAGACAACAAACAGAAAGGTACTTAATGACTTTTTAAAATAAGGTGTGATACTAGTACACCAGACTTTGAAATAGTTGTGAGTTATCTATGAGTGCAACATAGCTCACTTCCTATTCTGTATAAGCCACAACTGAAAGGTAGCTGCTTGGTGGGGGTGGGGATGGGAGGACAATTGTGCAAAGGCAAATCTCAGGTGTTTTGTTTTTTTTAATTCAGCAATACATTGTGTAGACATGGCTTCAGAACAGCTTGAAATAGAGAATAGTTATCACTGAAAATCTATCAGGGAGAGTCCTCTTCCTTTTTTTCCTGTTCAACCAGTGGCCTCTTATATGTGCAATTGTTTTTCCTTGTTGTTGTTGTTGTTGGTGGTGGTGGTGGTGGTGGTGTGTGTGTGTGTGTGTGCCACTCCTCTTGAAACAGTGCTCACTGCTCTCAACAGGTGGATCTTCAACTCATGCACCTGCAGTTCAGATTACCACATTATGCGCTGAATTCACATTTCCTACCTAGGAAATGTGAATTCCCAGTTTTGCCCAGTTATTTCAATGAGTTGATATATAGGCAAGGGATTCTGGGAGTTGCAGTCCAAGACATCTGGAGTGCCAAAGGTTTACTATCCCTGATCTATTAGAAGCATGATTAGGTCAGTATCAAAGCTAGTTTTAAACTTGGCACTCATTAGTATGGGGATGAGTGCCAAGCACCTGCAGTTTAAACTAGTACTCTCTATTTTTCTCAGTAGGAAGATTTATTTATTTAAACTATTTTTACTCCATCTTTCTCCATAAAAGAACCCAAGGTGGTTTGAAATCTTTTTTAAAAAATAACTAAAACAATAATTCTCTAAAAAGAAACAAATAGTATATTTTAAAAAGGTAAATAAAAACATTATTAAAACAAAATACTAATCATCCCATTTAAAAGCAAACTCTTAGACAGCTAGTTGCTTAGGGAAAGTTTGCCTGAAGAGAAAGGCCTTCACTAGATTTCAAAAGTATGGTCAGCCTGGCCTTTTTTAGGAGGGCGTTTCAGAACTGGAGTAGCAACAGAGGAAGCCTTTGCCTGTGTTTCCACCAAATGTACCTGTGAGACTGAAAAAAAGATTGCTCCTCATAATCTTTACACCTAAGCTGGCACATAAAGGGAGATGACCTCTCTGTGAATGTACTTGGTCTCTGGTAATACAGTATAACTGCAAGTAGTCTCTGCTTGATATCTTAAACACCAAGATAAAATTTATGACTTCAACATTATACATTTCTTATTGTTTTAAGCAGATTTTTTAAACTGTTACCTGATTCAGTAAGCTAACAATGTTATGTTTGTGTTTATTGAGGTTACAGAAATGTCAAAATAATCATGAAAGTTGTCACTTTCTTCCTTGGCTAATTATCTCATTGACAGGATGTGTGTTTCTGAAAATTAGGCCCAATTAAATGAATTCATCGTGAAAGTTGTTTCTCTCTTTGTGTCTTAAGTATCTCAAAGTCTGGTCTCTTTTTAAACACTGTGTGATATGTGGGAACTTGGTCTTTCGAATGTGGCTAAAGAAAAACCAGCCTGTGTTTCTTAATAGGAATCTATAGAAAGCCTTGGTCAACTGCCACTTAAATACCCACTGGTACCCCAGTTTAAGAATGCCTGGTTTAAGAAATAAAATCCACTGGAAATAATTCCTTGGTTTACAAAAAAAAATTCTCTATGGGTCTCAGTTTAAGAATTTTTTCCACAGTAAGAAATGTCCCAGAGAACAAATTAAATTCGCAAACTGAGGTATGCCTGCACTTCCCACAAGCATGATTCTGTAAACAGGTATTTTTAAAAACCACCAGGGGGCATCAGAAGCATTTTGAAAATTGTTTATTACAGCCTGGATATTTTTACTATGAAAAATCATCCTCAGTCCCATAGTAGGATATAGATATATATTTTATAAAATCCAGCATTAGTCTGAGAGTGGCATGTGGAAGTTAAACAAAACTCCTGGAGAGGATTTCTTCTCCAAAAAAGGTGAAAATGGTGGAACACTCAAGGTTTGCATAACTACCAAATGCTGGCCAAAAAACAGTAAAAACTGTGTGCAACTTCTGTTTCTCATTAGTTCCATATGGATTTACTTGTTAAAAATTGCTCCTTCCTGAAATCAGTAGGAGACTCTATGCACATGTTTCACTTCATTCTTTGTAATTCCATAAGGCAGAGTTTTTCAACCAGTGTGCCGTGGCACACTAGTGTGCCGTGAGAGATTGTCTGGTGTGCCGTGGGAGACGTGGAAGAAATTCCAATATATATATAGTCAATATAGGAACAGAGTTACATTTTAAAAACATTTTCTAATGGTGGTGTGCCTCGTGATTTTTTTCATAAAAAAGTGTGCCTTTGCACAAAAAAAGGTTGAAAAATACTGCCATAAGGTGTTCTTTGATAGAAGACTTCTCTGGGGAAAAGAAAAAGGATGCAGAGAGCAGATCTACAAGTCATTTTGTTCCATTCTGAGGTGACGTGCAAGTTCAGAGCATACCGTATGTATGTAGTTCTGCAACCCTATATTTATGTTTAAGGAATGCAAGAGTTGCACCTGTGCATGGCCACTTATTATCTTTTTTAAAGGCATATTTTAATCCAAAATTAACCTGACCCAATGATTTTAGAATTTACAAAGCTGATCATCATTGACCAAAAGAGTTGATTTTGTCTGCCTGGGTAGTCTCTCTGTTATTGCAGATTATAACTACGTCTTGTTGCCTTATTCATAGTTCTTATAGCCAACTCATTACCAGTAACCATTCTTCTGTCGAGATGTTGTTTGTACTTAGCCAGACAAGACCTGTATGGCAGAAACACTGCCACTGGGGCCATGTTCAATGCCATGCCTCCTGCTAGAACTTGTGACTGTCCTGACATAGCCTTCAATAGCTCAGGGTCACTTCCATGCCACAATGCGGCAGTAGAGTAGGACTTTATAGAGGCTCCGTATGTATGCATACAAACAATAAAAGCTGTACAGTGGAGGACAGGTCGATATTGACAATTCAAAGCTTGGATTTATAATGTCTCTCAAATCTGTGGATAGGAGGCATCTGCTGTCTATTGTAGAAGGAAGAGGACTCCCTTTTAACATTCATTAGAGTTAGGCAGAGTAATAAAAGTAGAGACATCACCTTGCCGACAAAAGTCTGCATAGTCAAAGCGATGGTATTCCCATTAGTAATGTATGATTGTGAGAGCTGGATCCTGAGGAAGGCTGTGTCAAAGAATAGACGATGTTAAGAGGAGTCTCTTAAGAGTCCCCTGGACTGCTAGGAGATCAAACCGGTCAATCCTAGAGGAAATTAACCCTGACTGTTCCGTGCAAGGTCAGATGCTGATGCTGAAGCTGAAATACTTTGGTCACCAGATGAGAAGGGATGACTGACTAAAAATACCTTGATGCTAGGGAAGATCAAAAGCAAAAGGAGAAGGGGACGACCAAGAGCGAGATGGCTAGATAGTGACAGCGAGGCAACAGGGATGAACTTAGGCAAACTCCAGAAAACAGTGGAGGACAGGAAGGCCTGGCATGCTGTGATCCATGAGGTTGCAAAGAGCCAGACTC
>JAIOUR011667542.1:0-11513 GCA_020711275.1 Calotes versicolor
GCCCCTAGAGTCGGATACGACTTGTGTGCATTTGCGGGGGGGACTTGACCTTTACCTTTAAAGGTTTGCACAAATGTTGGCACAGAGAAGCACAAAATATTTATTTATTTAACATATTTTAGCCCGCCTTTCTCTTTGGACAGGACCCAAGGTGGCTTTCAACATTGGAGGACAATATACAAATCTGATGGCAGTGAGTAGACAACAGTTGCCAAGAAACAGTAAAGACAATATTCAAGCTAGGAACCATGATTGAGGGGAGATAATATTACATTATTAATTATACTATTTTAATGCTAGGAGCAGTAAGAGAACAATAATGTGTGCTGGTGGGGAGTTTATTTTGTATGTTGATGGCATTTTTGATTAAGATTTGGGAGGAGGAAATGTTATTGTGATTGCTCCTGTATGTTTATATGTTCTGTGCTGTGGTGGCTGAAGCAATTTATAGTGATTCTCTAGGGCGTACGCAGAAGGGGGGGTGGAATTCAGCACCCTGGACAGAGGCATGCATTCCCATAGACTTGCATGCAAATGCATGGTGCTGTCCAGGGTGCTGAACACCACCAGCACCCTTCTGCATATGCCCAGGGTGATTCTAATAGTAGTTTCAAGATGTGAGACATTTTAGGGGTGTTTTTTCCAATTCTACTCCCCCAGTGAGTTTCCATGGCCAAGTGGGGATTTGGACCCTGTTCTTTCATGTTCTAGCTTGTCACTCTGTCCACTGCATGCTGGGAATCAGTTCTCAATATGAATATAGCAGCACCAAATTCATTTCTTGCTCAAAGACAGAGCAATCTGTGGCACACACCAGGAAATACCATGCTCCTAGTACCCATAGTTTAGGTGAGGTAACAAATAGCATGGAAAAATGTCTGCCTGAGCCCCTTGAGGACTATTGCTATTGAGAGTATAAAACCCTGGCCTAAACTGGGATACAATTTGAGCTAGTATGAGGTAGCTCATGTTGCTGAGATGCTTTCACTCAGTAGTGTGGTTTCCCAGGAAGCACTTGTGAGCATCATCTCCCTTTACCAATTGTTTTTGCTTTAGGAATTCTCTTGCAGATGATGGCATTTGTCTTATGCAAACGACAAACACTTTCTGACAATGCTGCGATCACTGTAACCTTGCCATGCAAGAGAAGAAGAAATATCTTGTGTGCCACACTACTCTAAATTAACCAAGTCTTGTCTGGTTGTGACTGGTAACCTGACCTGGTTTGTATTTAGGTGAGAGGTCACCAGGGATTGGTACAAAGCGCCAAGCCAGGCTCAGGAAGATTTTGGACTGAAACTCTCAGTAGCAGCTGCCAGTCAGAGTTGACAACAATGAGCTATGTTATTAAGCAGTGTGTCTTACTCTGTGAAGCAAAATCCTTACTAGTGGGAAATGAAAAAAGAGAGCCCGTCATTGCGTTGGAGACCACCATGGAATAGCTGAGATTGCTGCGCCGAACGCTATCTGGCTAGCAATCCTTACTTCTGATAAATACTGTATCCATCACACAAAGACATGGGGATTGATGGCAGTGACATTTTCTGACCCACTACAATTGGTAATTGAAAGAGTGGTGATGGAAGGTAAAACGTGATGACACTGATTAGTGAAAGCACAAGTGTAACACCATTGAACATGCAATAATATCATCTCCTTCTCCAAATGTGTTCCTATCTCCAATGCAAATTGGGCTTTCAGTGATGCTACACAGATGGTTTGGTTCAAGACAGCTAATTGACATGCTTCATAACCTTGGTATGTGCTCAGGATATGATGAAGTGAGAAAGTGTGAGCTGTTAATGCTCTTCAATGCCCCAGTTACTGTCTAACCAACCGCATTTACGTGTTTGATTCTGACACAAATGTTTGCACCTTAGATGCCTTTGGAACATTTCATGCTATGGGAAGTGTTCGGCATGTCAAGCTAGGAACTCCTGTGAAAGTTGAGGAGAAAATTGTGTGTGTCACATCCAAATCTAATGAATAAACCATCAGCAATCGCAGTGTAAAAGTTCATAAGAATCCTGAAAGGGTTACAATAGGGGACCTGCACGCAATTATCGATCAAATGGAAGACTTGCAAGTTATTATAAAGCAAAAGTTAGAAATAATTCAGCTGGCCTTAATGCTAGAGAGCCTGCAGTAGGATCGCGAAAGCAATCTGTCTCTTCTTGCTGAAAGTGAAATCTGGCCTTAGCGCACAAGCTAGGGGTTCATACCTTTCCCTAATCTGCATTCTTGCATTGTTGTTTGCAGGTAACGACGTTACAAACATGGCTAAAATAATTCTCTTTTAATCAACATTGCCAGGCTAAAGCAGAGCTTGCTTTTAACCACCCCATCTTCTGACAGGCTAAGGCAGGACATGAATTCTGCACCTGGGTTTACTTTATCTGCAGGGGTCCTCTTGGTAATTAAAAAAAAACCCGCACATCGAGCAATGGCAGACGATGTCCGTGTTACAATGACTTATTAGCAGCTTTTCCTACACTATGCATTTTATGCATGCTGTTCTTTAGATTTTGACCTCTTTTTGAAGCAGTTTTCCTATTGTTAAAAATAATCTTATGCTTTCCTTTAACATATGTATATTGTATTCCTTTCTAATTTGCAGGCTCAGTTGTAGTGTTCTAAAGGGTTTCCAGGGCAATATGTTTTCTAGATCAAAGGGTAGCTTTCTTCCTAGTCATTGTCCTCAATTTTCATTTTTATTATTTCTTATTAGATGGAATGTATGTTGCCTTCTTCAAGTTAAGATCATTTTTAATTTTCACTTGCTTTTAATTATTCCATTATATTTTCATTAGTGGATAGATTAATTAGTTTTTAATGTTTAATTTATTCGATTTTTAATTCTATTAAATATTGACAACACTAAAGTTAGCCATCAAGACAGCTTAGAAGGGATCCCCTCTTGTGTTCCCCGCCATTCACACATACCACACAATGGAAAATCTCAGTACATGACTCCTTTTCACATCCGTTAATTACATTTCATCTGCACATAAAGCAATAGTTTACTGTATTGCACCTCATGCAATATGGTTCATGGCATGGTGACAGCTCCAGGAGACTCGGGGCTATTGGAATTAATCAAATGAAATGCCAATAGCCCCGAGTCTCCTGGGGCTAGCAATGCCTCAGATTCAGATCAAATGTTGTAGACACAACAGTGTAACACAACTATCTTTAGAAAAATGGCTAAAAGAAAAGCAGATGCTTGCAGAATGCCCTGAATTTAAATCACTCAGTTATGTGCTCAGATCTTTACACGAACCTTTGGGAGGGAAGTCCCAGTCACCTGAATTAGAGTGCTTGATGGTCTGAGATATTTGCACTGCAGAATCTAAGTCCATGCTCACATCACGGTTGCAGCCGACAACCTATCGGAGTTAAATTTTACTGTAAACAGCTAATGGAATCACAAATAATGGCAATTATTCTTCTCATCCCTGACCTAAGATAACATTTATGTAGAGTGCCTTCACCCACAGGAAGCTACCCATGTCACCTGCTCCATCTCAACTGGTCAGCTGTGAGGGCTCACTCCGAGAGAGGCCAAAAGGGAGACAACAAGGATTTGGGCATTCTCGGTGGTGCCCCCCCCAACTATGGAACACCCTCCTTCAGGAGATCTGACTGCCCCCCTTACTGGGAACTTTCAATAGAAACCTGAAGACTTGGCTTTACAGGCAGGCCTTTCTGACGGCCAGAACATAACGCCACCTCCTCCTGTTTCAATCGGCCCCATCTTGGACCCTTTATTTGTTTGTTCCTTAACGTTAATGCTAATTTTACCTTGTTCATCACTTTTATTTTACTCTGCAGATACTGTAATTGTTAAGTTTTGTTAAGTCTGTACACCGCCCAGAATAGGCCTGTCCTAGATGGTCGTGGTATAGAAGTTAAATAAATAAATTAAACATCACTTATCTGGCACATCGACAGCATTTTGGATTCAAAATGAAACCAGTAACAGCAGCTATTAAGCAGCTACAAAAATCACATTCTGCTCCTACCAATGGTCAGTGGAAAGATAAAGATTCTTCATGAAGATAGAAATGAGGAAGATCTCCATTCTCTGAAGCCACAAACTCACAAAACTGAAATTCAAAGTCAAAACCACTCTGCACCCTACACAACCTCAGTCAAATTAATGTCTGTACAATTGACTCCTCAGGTGAACAAGCCGTTGCGATTTACCAACTACCAGCATGAATTTGATCAAAGCTCCTTAAAATAGGTAGTTAGCTATACTTTAGTAAAGCATTTCTTCTAGATAAGAAGTGAATACTGAAAGAAGCTGTTGAAGAACAGCCATGACAATTGCCTAGTATTTGGGTCAGATATGCTTGACTGATGAAAAAATTAATCGGGTTCTGAGATATCGCCTTTCTTGTTAATGCTAGTGAGCACAAAAAGGGCTCTTGTAAACCACACTGATAGTTGATTTTGATGCTATCACTTTAAGACTGGCTTTTGCTACTCTGTGTCAAGCAGGGCATTATGTCAGACCATTCCTGGCTGGTGTGATAAATCATAAGATGGTTGAGGCAGGTTAGGCATGGAGATGTGCAAAACTGCATTCGGTTTTTGGAGACATCCTAAGAATCTTGTGCTCAATAGACATTCTGAGTCAGTTGACATTGCTAGCCAACATGAATAAAGTCATGTATACAGCCACCGTTTTACTTTCCTTGTGACACGTGTATCAGGTATACATCAGTAATTGAGATCTCTTCCATCCCCTTTCCTTTCCTTTAGTTACATAAGTGCAATTATTTTGGCTTTTCCCCGGTGACGGGGGGAGAACTTCAGAGGAAGTAAGAGGTTAACTGCTTTGTAGTTCTAACACTGGCAATCTGCAGAAGGGGTGATAAATGTGATAATGATGACAGAAGAGAAAGTGAGAACACTGCTGTTATTAATGCTGAAGATTACATTGCTGGGCAAAGCCTGTAGACTAGACAGTTCTCTTACTTGTTCTTCTTTCTCCCTCATACAACCTCACTGCCTGTGCTAATCCTAGCTATTCTATAAAAGCACATAACGCCTGTGTGCCAGAGACTTAAAGACGTTTGTAATCTGTTGCTGATCTATTTGGAGAATGTGCTAACTGTCAAATTGCTTGATGTATGATGGGCTGGTGGGGGGGGGGAATGACTGACTGATTCCACTGCAGAAGTCGCCTTTAATTTCCTTCGGGCTTTTACCCCTTCAATCAAAGGCAGTTATGACCGCCTCACTATTTTGGGTGGGGACATCAAATATTGAAAACTTAATCCTCTCCTTCTTGTAAACTTGACAGGTTGTAGTATCCATTTACCTGTCTAATATATTTTTAAGAGCCCACCGCTTCTGGCAACTTAAGCATTTGCAAGACATGAGCATCTAATACACCAACAAATAATGACAACTTGCACATCCCTGAAAGGAGGGATTTTTTAAAAAAAATTCATTTCAATTTTTTTTATTATTTTTGGTATAAGTGCAGTAATACATGCTGACATTGTAAGAGTGGTGCTTTCTGTCAATCAGCAGAATTCTCTTTAAGCTTCCGACATATAAGTCACATTGAGAGGGTTATGCATTTCACAAGTGGATTTATATATAAATACTTTCCTTGGCTTTGGTTCAGCACGACGAAAGAATTCTAGCATTAGTCTGTATTTGTATTTCTTCACTGACGTGTTTTGATATAAACTGCCTACAATTCTAACTCAGAAGTGCTGTACGGTTGGGGAACAAACTGCCACTTACTCTTCTATTCTTCGTCAGATGCCAGGGTTTCTCGCTTCTTGGAGAATCAGAGGCCTTATCTTCAAAAACATAAATAGCTCACTGCCTCAAACGCAACACAAATCTCTACAAGACCTTCCTGCTGTTCCTACATCCTTCATTTTCTTTGCTACCCCATCTACGCATGGAAAGACTGAAAACGAGAGCTGCTCTCTGCCTTTTCATTGAAAATAAACATAATTCTATTCCCATTTCGACACCAAATGAGGAGCAGTGTTTCCTACCTTGGGTGGGGGGAGGGTTAGACACTTGAAGGAGCAGTTTAGACTGAAGAAATAATATGGGGCAAATGAAAAGATACACCCCCTCTCCCCCATCCCCACTGCCACAACGCTATTGAAATTTCCGAATCAACTTTTATTCAGCTCATTCCTCAGTAGAGTGATATATGAAGGAAGATGTAAGTTCTATGAAGAGCATATCCAACACAGGCGCTCTGCGATTTACGTTCCCTTCAAAATGCACAATTTCCATGGATTTGGTAGGGGCCAGATAGGGGTAGGAGAAACTTTGTTTGCTCCTCATGTTTAAGCAAACTATCAAATTTACATTTCCCAGACTAATATGCAGAGACCAAGGCGGTTGTCCTTTGGATGGTGCGCATCTCGGAATTTTTTAAATGCAATTTCAGTTCAAAAACTGCATAGAAAAATGCATATATGAAAGGCATCTGAAACTACATATATATATACAAGGGAAAATGCATACAAAATGCCTGTGGCAAGAAAAAGAATTGCATATGAGATGTGGTGCAAATGTTCATGTATTCTCTTTAACTTTTTTTCATTTTTAAAATCACCAACGGATGCAGACATTAGACAGAATGGATCTATGACTGAATACTGCTAAAATGGACATGTAATGGAAATAGCCTAATTTGTCCAGCCCAAAATGAAGCCCATCGCTTTTGCTGAAAGGTACCTTTGAAACAATGAACCGTGCAGCCAGAATTCCATATCATTACCTTTTCATATTTTTTTGGCATGTTGCTGTGCCTTTAGTGGGTGCTTGACAAGCAGAAAGTTGTCAAGTTCCCTTCAGAACCAAATTATCCATTTGAGGGCATGATGTAGTGAAACAAACAAACAAACACTTGACTTTTTAGCTCCTATACGCTGGTTGGCTAAACAAGGCAGGGGGGAATCTTCAAAGGCCTGGGGAAACTTGTTTTCAAATGCACAAAACAACAAACGTTTCATTAGCCTCTGAGGTGTCGTGAGACTTTTTGCTACCTTTTTGAGAGAAGGAGGATATGGCATGTATGTCAGCACTGCTTGTGACACTGTGTGTGTTCTGGACAGTGCAGGTTTTCCTAAGCATTAGGAACTAAAGCAAAGGATTTCTGATACCAAGAGCCTAGAACAGTGGTAGGCAACCTGTGGCTCTCCAGATGTTTTGGACAGCAACTCCCAGAAGCCCTCTCCAGCAGAGCTAGTGGAGAAGGCTTCTGGGAGTTTGAGTCCTAAACATCTGGAGAGCCACAGGTTGCCTACCACTGGCCTAGAACACCATAACCTGAGATTCAGCTCTTCAGAATATGGGCACAATATTGGGTTAATCAGATGAGCCAGACAAACTACTTGTATGGTTCAGATAAAACATTAGCCCTCAATGTTTATTATTGACTGATAATCAGAGTAATTCAACCACAAATCTTACTTTGTGGGCTACAATTCCTGGAAAATATCCAGCCCTGTTGGCTGCAGTGTTCTGGAAGTTTTCGTCTTTTAAAATGATGTTTTCATAGCAGCAGGTTCGATATGTGAAAATAGACAAGAGGCACAGATATTCCTGCCTTGAACCAATTTTCATTAACCACTGAAAAGATACAGCAAGGTGGGGCAATGTCATGTATTTTATTACATCTATTTCAGTTCTAATGATGGTTAAATCTTCCAGGGAAACCTCTACAGATTTTGTAACCATTTTTCATTGCTACTATTGGCCGGGGTGTGTGTGTCATTGTTATAATTAGAGATGGGCACAAAATGAAAAATAAAACAATGTTTCATTGATTTGTTAGCTAATGAATCTATTCATTATGAAACAAATTGGTAATTTGCAATTTGTGATGAATCCAAAGGAATCACAATTTCGGGGCTATGAAAATGAATTGATCTGTTATAGAGGCACCAAATATGGTGAAGAACTTCCTAGGACTCTTCCTTTTAAGTGCTCCAAATATGGAAAGATTTGGGGTTCAAGGAGCCAACTTATTAAACTCCAAAGTGGGTACCCGCAGGAAAAATCAGTAGTAATTGGACTGTTATGCACTGAAAAATAGCAATTCCCCTCTATCAGCATGAAAACTGCAGTGGAGCTTCTTCAAGCTCTTCTCTTTAAGCAACCCAACTTTGGATGGATTTGGGGTTTAGGGGGACAAATTATTAAACTCCACAGTGGGTCCACCCAGGAGAGGAAATCATTAAAAATTGGCTGCAATGCACTGGAAAATAGTGATTCAGGCCATCAACATGAAAAGTACTGGGGAGCTTCTTCAAATTCTTTCCTTGAAACACCTCAAATCTGGAGATGTTTGGGGTTCAGGGGGCCAAATTATTCAATGCCAAAGTGACCCTCCAGGAAAAAAAATACTTTATATTATTGACTCATTTATTAGCTATTTGTGACTGTTTAAAGATGTTGTAAAATGCAATTATGTAGCCTTTGCCTTGCCTTCAGAAGGGTTATCAAGGAAACCTAAACCAACTTCAGAACTTTGTGGGGCAAAAGGCATCCAATATTCTGCAATGCATCCTACAATTAAACAGCCAACACTTTCTTAGGTAGCTAATGATGAGGTTTTTGACATTATAGCAGCCAATTAACCTAATGATGAAGCTTGGTATGCTTGCAAGTTAGGATAACTTGCAAGCAAACAATAGTTTTAAAATCCTTTGTTTACTTGATTTCCTTGGTAACCCCCCTGAAGGCAAGGCAAAGGCTACACAATTGCATTTTTGATGTCTTCTTTAGATAGTCACAAAGTGGGTTCTCAGGAAAAACATTATTTGAAATGGAATAACTCTGTCCCCCGAACCTCAAACCTCTCCAAATTTGGAGGTCTTAAAGGGGAGAGTCCAATAAAGGGACCCACTAAATTTGGTGCCTCTAGGAACCAGGGGAGCCAAGTAACAAACTGTTTTATTTTGTTTTGTTTAATTTTTAATGTTTTTTTTTAAAAAAATTGTTAAGAATGAAATGAAATGAAATGAAATGGACTCCCTAACGAAATAAAACAGTATGTTTCTGATTCGTGCCCATCTCTTGTTATAACTGATGGTTAGCAAAGAGCAACTGTTACAACCGGGGGAAAAGAGGGACCCAATATTTCTTTTAAATGGCTGATAAAAATGATCAAATCTTTCAGAAGAGCAGAAAATTAGGGCCACCAACTGCACTTAATATTCAAATACACGGGGATTCCATGGTAGTACAATGTTTAAAACATATTTCGTACAGCAAGGTCTTATTGAATTATGCAGTCTGTAAACTGCTGATGTATGAAATGTATTCAGTGGCTTAAATCATTTTTCAGTAGCATTATGAAAATGGTCTGGTTTCGTTTAACATCCATTCTGTGGTTCAGGTCAGTGAACTGAATTACAAGAAATGACAAATAAATAAATCCATCAATTCTATAAATCTAGCTAAATTGAAACACAGTGGTTTCTCCAAACAATCCACTGGTTTCAATGAAAAGCAAGTAGAGCTAGAGAAAAGTGAATCTATTTGAAAGTGAATCTATTCATTACCATAAAAGTACAGAGTCTTGAGTATGCATGGATTGTTTTTCACTGGGGACATATTGGACCCATTGAAACTGCATTTGTTCAAAGCATCTTTATCCATGCAGTAAAAATGTATAGGTTTTACGAATTAAATAAGCATAATGATGGCAGGCTTGAAGTCTGTGATCTGAGCTGTAATTCCTATTAAAACTGATTAAATTGACTTAACAATGATACATTCCAAATTCTGAGGTAAAACTAACCCATACCTTTATTTTAGAAATGATGGAAAAGAAAATGGTGGGAGATGTTGCACACATGAAGTGTTTCATCATAGGTATAAGCTATGTTCAGGCTTTCACAGACATTATTGAAGAAGCATGACCCTTTCCACACTTCCTTTGCAAACTTGAGCACTTTGAAAAGAAAGATCTGGACTGGAATTGTCTGGGCTAAATGCAGCTACATCCTACAGATGAGTGTTCTCAGTCACTGTCATGAGAGTAGGCTTCTCAGAACATGGGGCTAAAGAACATTATTTTAAAAGAAAGGTGGAGAATGCCACTGTATGGGCCCACCCTGCAGGTTTTCCAAAGACACCGGTCATTAGCTAAAATCCTATTCTGTAGTGTAGTAAGTCACACCTACAGTAGCCTGATTGAATCAGTGAGGATTTTATGAGTTAGTCTCTTTGTAAGAGCCATCGATTCAATGGGCATATTCTAGGTGTGATTTATTACCACAGACAACAGGATGTCACTAGAGATGGGCACAAAATGAAATGTGTTTCATCATTTTGTCAGCTAAGGAACCAATTCATGACGAAATGAATCAATTCTAGCAATTCGTTTCATTTCATCAACGAAACAGCATTTTTTTTCAAATGTCAAATGAATCTGTTTGTTAGCTGGGGTAGCCCCCTTACTGTTTTTGGCCTACAACTCCCAGAAGCCCTTGCCAGCACAGCGAGTGGTGAAGCAGCACAGCTAGTGCTGAAGGCTTCTGGGAGTTGTAGGCCAAAAACATCTGGAGGGCTGCAGTTGGACAGGCCTGCACTGGACTATCAATATTGGGTAGCACAGGCTCTACTGGTAAGGTCCTTTAAATCATGATATTTATGTGACCCTGTCCTTGTTGCTTCTGGACAACTGTTTGTTAAAATATGATGATGATCAATGTTTATAAATGGTTTCAGAAGAAGTGGAAGTAGTGACAGATTTTACTTTCTTGGGATTCAAGACTCCTGCAGATGGAAACTCCAGCCACAAAATTAAAAGACGCCTTCTACTTGGAAGAAAAGCTATGGCAAACTTAGGCAGAATTATAACAGTTAGAGACATCACCTTGCCAACAAAAGTTCACATAGTCAAAGCAGTGGTTTTCCCAGTAATAATGTATGGTTGTGAGAGCTGGACCGTGAAGAAGGCTGAGTGTCGAAGAATAGATGCTTTTGAGCTGTGGTGCTGGAGAAAACTCTTTAAAGTCCCCTGGACTCCTAGGAGATCAAACCAGTCAATCCTAGAGGAAATCAACCCTGACTGTTCTTTGCAAGGTTAGATGCTGGGGCTGAAGCTGAAAAGCTTTGGTCATAAGATGAGAAGGAATGACTCACTAGAAAAGACCTTGTTACTAGGGAAGTTCAAAGGCAAAAGGAGAAGGCGACAAACAAGAGCACGATGACTAAATAGCGTCGCGAGGCAACAGAGATGAACTCCAGGAAAAAGTGGAGGACAGGAGGGCCTGGCGTGGTATGGTCCATGAGGTCGCAAAGAGCCAGACTCAACTATGCAGCAACAACCAGTTGTTGCGACCATGAGGTCACAAAGAGCCAGACTCAACTGTGCAACTGTACAAGCAGCAACAGCAACAAACCAGCGCGAATGTGTGACTGATGAAGGGGAATGGAAGCCATGCAATGGTAGATACAAACAACTGGCCATCTTTCAGGAGGTATTATATCTTAGCTGGGTTCACCTAAAC
>JAIOUR011668654.1:0-11514 GCA_020711275.1 Calotes versicolor
CCACTGAACAGCTGATGGGCAGTGGATGGAGGGGAACAATTAAAGCCCTGACACCCCACCACCCACCCCAGGCATCAGCTGTTAGATGGATTAAACCCATTTCAGTGCATTCCTATGGGAAACCGTGCTTTGACTTCCAAATTTTTCAACTTTCAAAGGTGCCTTCAGAACAAATTAAATTCAGAAGTCCCACTGTATTAGTTTAAATCAGTTTGCTATAAATCAAATCCATCCAGTACTAACTTTAAAAGGTATCTTTGCTTATTTCAACTTTTTCTTCATAACAATTGTAGCAAAATGATAACAACAAATGTGATTTTGTTCAAACATGGTAGTTCTTTAAAGCAGTCTGATGAAATGAAATACAGATTTTCCTCTCCAGGGAAAAATAATATGTAAAGCTCCAGGTTTTACCCCAAAACCTCAAAGACTTGTGGAGTATTCTGCTCAAAATGTCTCTCATTTTTATTGCTGGCCTTTCTTTCCTAATATTTCTTGTGCAGATGTTTCAGATCTTGTGCAGAAAAAAGATGTGGAATTTGAATTCCCTTCACTTTTGTTTTCTTCAGATAATTGTTGGTCAGTGAAGAGGTTGCTTCTCTGTAGCTCCATCATCCCAGCAGTTAGCTTTGGAGACAGACTGCCTGATATTTTAGGTTTGGAAAAAATCCTCCCCCCGCCACCGGATAGATTAAGTGCTTCTGCATTAGTTCCTATGGGGAACTATGCCTCTACATGCACAAATGGAAAACTGTTCAAACAGATTAGTCATGTTTCTGTGTATTCCTATGGGAAATCGTGTTTTGACTTACAACTAGCTCAAGGTGAGACCATTATCCATGTCTGAATTAAGTTCATAAGTTGTGGTACTACTGTAGCATCTACCTTTTGGGCAGCCACATCACACAGTTGGCTCATATTCAGTTTCTGATCTTCAACGGTTCAAAGATGCTTGTGGCTTGCAGTAGTACTGAGCCAAGTAATCTCCATCTTTTAATTTACCCTGACTAGATTTCTTTATGTTGTTTTCAGCTAGGCACTAGAGTTTATCATATCTTTTTGAATTTTTTCCTGTCTTCTAAGTTATTACCTATTGAACCTAGTGTTGTCTCATCTACAGATTTGATTAGTATTCCCTGAACTCATTCATTAATAAACATTTTGAAGAGCAATGGGCCCAGGACCTCCACTTAGTTTGAGAAAGAGCCTTTGATAAGCACTCTTTGAGTATGATTCTATAACCAGCTATGCATCCACCTGATAGTTGTTCCATCCAGTTCATAGTTAGCTTGCTAATCACAATATCATGGGGCACTTTGTCAGAAGCTTTGTTGAAGTCAAGATATATTTTGTCTACAGCATTCCCACCCACCATCTAATGCAGGCATGTCCAAAATCCAGCCTGGGGGCCAAATGTGGTCTGTTTTCAAATTTTGAGTGGCCCACAGCCTCTTTTCCCTGTCACTCATCCCAATGAGAAATGGAGTTTATTTTCCCCTCAGAAAAAAAGGCAGATGAGGGGAGGCCAGGAAGACCCTCCCATGGGAGGCTTCCCACAACCACTCTTTGAAGCACTGTGAAAGGGGGGCATGATGGGGCGGCATCCTAGGTCCGCTTGCTTCTCTTCCCCCTCAACAGTTCTCTTTGGGGAGGGGAGCGTGGTTCCTTTCTTTCTGAGGAAGGGGTGCATGTATGGATGCATTCATGCACTGTCCCCTCCCCCAGTGATAGGTGCTTTCCTCTGGAAAAAAGCTTCACTCCCCTGGGGGAACCTGTTAGCGGCGTTGGCCCACACACATTTTCACCTCACCAAATCTGGCCCTCCTTACAAAATGTTTGGACAGCCCTGGTCTAACGCAGTGCTTCTCAATTATTTTCTGTCATGCACCCCCTAGGAAGAAGATAAACATTTCGCGCGCCCCCTGCACAACTGTAAATAGTATCATTTGTCATGGCAGCATTATTAAATACTGTAAGACTTTGCAAGGGCAATATGTGTCTAAAATGCCCAAAAAGAGCCATTAAAAAAATCAGCATTTTTCTTGTTGGGAAAACCTTGAAATATATATATCCAAACATTATTTTCCTGTACTGTGCCCCCCTTTATGGAGCCTCGCGCCCGCCCAGGGGAGCCCACCCCACTATTTGAGAACCACTGGTCTAACGGAATCTTTAAAATGGATAGGCAACCTGCAGCCCTCCAAATGTTCTTGGACTGCAACTCCCAGAAGCCCTTGCCAGCACTTCTAGTGGTGGAGGCTTCTGGTAGTTGCTGTCCAAGAACATCTTGAGGTCTGCAGGTTGCCCACCCCTGCTTTAAAAAAAGCCTGGCCGGAATGCTCATGTTCAGACCTAACCTCCGACTATAAAGCTTATTTTGGGCATATGTACTGTATCTACGGTTGATTGCAAATAAAATCTTTCCTACCTTCTAAATTAATATTCTGCTGCTGTGACATCTTTCAGGGGTTGGCTTCATTAAGAGTAATTATGGTTAGTAATTTTGCTTTAGGAGGAAAGTATGAAGCGTAGATACTGTCATGTAATTTCTTCATTTTAGCTTTTGAAATAAGGTGCAAGATCATGTTCTATAGAATTTAACTGTAATATTACTTTTGGGTAATTATTTTTGAATTTTTGGGATTATCATGAATATTTCCTCATGATTTTTTTCTCTTTCAGACATTATTGCAATGTGCTGGCAATCGAGGTGCTGCAGAGCACATTTTGCCTTTGTTGGAAGTATATCAGATCGCCATTCAAAGCTTTGCCAGTGCTCGACCTTACTTAACTACAGAATGTGAAGACGTTCTTCTGATACTTGGCAGATTAGTCCTGTAAGTATTGTTTGAAACACTCGTTGATATGAAAATAGCCTTTATAGCATCTTGCTGATTTTTGAAATCGCTGTATCTGCCTATCTTTATGCACGTGTAGGATGTTTCTGTGTGCAGGCATGCAAGGGAATGGGAGGAAGGATAACATAATTTGAGGTTATTGCTGTAATTGTTTTTAAAGCTACCTAACATGTCAAATATTACAGGTGACATTGTCATCACTATTCCTCCTCTAATTGGTGGAGCCAAAATCCTAACAACAGAGAAGCAGTCCATGAATTTTGAATGTCAAATCATCCAGGGCTGTGATTATTGTTTTTCTTTTTTTATTATTAGTTCTAAAGGGTGAGAAAGGAACTGGATTTGGGGAGTGCTTACCTTTTGTGCAAGTAATACCAAACCCTTTCTAAGTTTCATTCTGTTAGGACTACTTCATTTCCTTTTCACAGAAACAGTTAGAGGACAGGAAAGAACTGGATTGAAATGAGTTATCCACATGAAGTCACCCCACTTCGTCCTCCTTTTTAATAGCAAGGCATTGAGGAATGGGTCCTGAAGGTTACCTCTTCTGAGCCCATCACTCTTTTGAATATGGAATTTTTTTACCAACATCCCTTATTTCCTAGATTTTATTGCTTGTATTGTGTAATTGATATATTCCTGCACTTCGCTTCAACAATGCTAGTTTCAACATGTGGTTTCCTACATTGTAGGATTGTTGAAAAGTCAAAAAATGAAATGAATTATATGTATTCAAGGAACAATAGAATGCAGATATTACTAATAAGTGGAGAAATAAGCATTCTCATGGAGTTGTAAACAGTTATTATTCCTCCTCTGTGCCCTCTTTTCTCATATCTTGTGTTCGGTGCATACTTATTTTTCATTACATTGATTTTCATGCATTAGACATGTTGGCAGCTGGTTGAAACGATAAAGTGAGTATATTCCATAAACACAGTAGTATGATATTCTTACCTCGTGGCGCAGTGGTTAAATGCTGCGTTGCAGCTAGAACTGTGCTCATGACCTGGGGTTCAATTCCCAGGCTAGCTGGCTCAAAGTTCACTCAGCTTTCCATCCTTCCGAGGTTGGTAAAATGAGTACCCAGCTTGCTGGGGGAACAATGTGTAGCCTGCTAAATTAAACTGTAAACTGCTCAGAGAGCACTTTAAGTGCTATAGAGCGGTATATAAGCAGAACACTTTTTTGCTTTGTTTACCAAGTCTTTGAGTTTTGTCCGAGAAGGGACCTAACTGTGAATAACACTTTCTGTTCTGTTTAACTACGGTTTTGTAGCATGTTTGAGCATTATTTTTGGTGAAGTATTAATAGTTATAGGAAACAACCCAAGAACAGAACATTCTTAATTGTGGTACTGTTCCAATAAGTTTGTCTCTGGTTTTTTTTTTTTTTATGTTAGGAGCTGTTTTGAACTACTGCTTTCTGTGCCTGACAGTGAAGAGGAGTGTGAACCATTATTAAAACTGTTTCAGTCCGTACAGGTAAGTACATTTCATGTTTGTTCTATTGAGAACCTCAGTGTCATTTAGAAAGCAGCACTCTTCAAGCAGTTATTTAAAAAGACTGTGTGTTTAACTATAATCAACAATGAAGATTTAGTATAACAATGCCTTGAGAAACAAAACCCTGTTTGGGTGTTATTAAAACATGTGAGGAAAACATGCAACAAGGGAATATTGGTAACCTTGCCTCCTTATCATTTTCACAATGGAAAAGCAACTGTTTTAGGAAAAAGAGGCTATTCTGTTCTTGTAGGCTATCTGCATGAGCAAGAACATGAAAAAATTGTGTTTGGGCTTGTGGAGAGCCTTCTGGGTAAAACAGCATTTGCTATTCAGATAGTCATTTTTCTGTGACCAAAGAAAAGATAGACTTCCTCTCACAGCATGTGCTCCTTAGATTTTTCATACCAACTGAACTATGGCTAGTGAATGCTAGAACTTTGAAATAGGAGAAAATATGCTGTCATAATGTAAATAATAATTTTGACTAGATGAATGTATGAACCATTAGAAAAAAATTAGGTAATCCAGTATCCTTCATACAGCTTAGATTACTTTCTGTAAGATTCAGCCAGCACTAGCTTTAGTCTCAAATGCCTGAAACATATTCTGATTTAGAATTTTAATTCATCACAGAATCGTTAAAATACTGAAAAGTTTTGAATAGGTTTGAACATTCATCTGCTTATTAGGTGATTTTTTAAAAAGTGGACATCTTTTGTGAAACATAATGGAAATTCAGCTTCGGTTGCACATCATTTTCTTGGTCAGATAATTGGAAGAGAGGATTCTGGGACAGAGTATGTATTTTAGAAATAGACACTGGACAGACTTGGAAGAAGTAAAGGTAAATTTACCACTGTGGTGCAGTTACTAGACTTCAGTAGTGCAGTTTCTGCACACAGCCTGGGTCAGATCTGTACAGATTCAGGTAGTTGACTCAAAGTTGATTCATCCTCCATCTTTCTTAGGTCAGTAAAATGAGTACATAGCTCTTTGTGAGGCAGAGTATTCCTTGCGTAATTGTGGTATGTCATAAATTGCCCAGATAGTGTTCTAGTAACAATGGGGCAGTATATAAGTTGAAACAGCAACAGCAGTAAAACAATGTGCTATTGCTACATCCTCTCCAAAAGAAGACAGTCTTGATCAGTGTTTCTCAACCTGTGGGTCCCCAGGTGTTCTTGGACTGCAACTCCCAGAAGCCTTCACCAGTAGCTGTCATTACAAGAGCTCTGTTGCAGTCCAAGAACGTCTGGGGACCCACAAGTTGAGAACCATTGGTCTAGATCAGGCATGTCCAAAGTCTGGCCCGGGGGCCAAATGCGGCCCTTTTCAAATTTTGAGTGGCCCTCAGCCTCTTCTCTCTACTGGCTCAATCTGTCACTCATCCCAATGAGAAATGGAATTTATTTTCCCTTTCCTTCAGAAAAAGGAGGGCAGGTGAGGGGAGGCCAGGAAAACACTCCCATGGCGCAGGAGGAGGGGGAGGCTTCCCACAATCCCACTTTTGAACCAGTGTGAAGGGGATGTGTCAGGGGGGCACCCTGGGTGGGGGTCCCTTCACTTCTCCTCCCTCTCAACAGCTCTCTTTGGGGAAGGGGTGGCATGGCTCCTTTCTTTCTGAGAAGGGGGTGCATGTATGCATGTATGGGACACCCCCCCCAAGTGCTGGGTGCTTCTCTCTCTGGAAAGAAGCTTCGCCTCACCCATAGGAGCCTGTGAGTGCCGTCAGCCCCCACACATGTTCACCTCACCAAATCTGGCCCTCCTTGCAAAAAGTTTGGACACCCCTGGTCTAGATGCTTTGCAACAGGTGCAAATTTTGATTTAAAAATGCATTCAAGAGTCAAGCAGGAAAGAGTCTGTTCTCCCTACTAAACATGCAGAAACTGTGTTACTGTCTGTTCTGCTAATTCTTACAGACTTTCTAGAAAATCTTGTACAGATCAGTTTTTGCCAATTGAAATTACATAGCCACCAGTAATCGTACCTGTAATCTAACTGTATTTTTAAAAGGACACTTTTTCCTTTTTATGTCACATAGGATTCCCATAATGCTTTACTTGAATTTGGAGATGGCAGCCTTGAAGTACTAGCTGGCATCTCCAAAGAAGGCGTGTGGAAGAATCCAGTTCTTTTAAAAATCTTATCACAGCAGCCAGTAGACACAGAGGAAGGTAAGATACTGAACAGCTCTGTTGAAAACGTCCAGTTTATTAATGTGAAAACTAACCTTTCTCTTCTATTGGATGTTTTTGCTGGTGAATAACTGAACAATGATAGGTATTATTCAGTGCAATGTGCTAATTAGACATGAGTCCTTTATGCTTTTTACGTATTTGTATGAAGCACGTCCATAGCATTGCAGGTCCCGTGTAGGCCCATCCCCATCCAGGCTCTTTATCAGGCCCACTTTACCAGGCTTTAGGCAGTGCTGAGGTTCTTTAGAGCTGGTGCTCCAATCTGCGCAAGAGCCCTACCTCTCTGGGCATCCAGCCAGGGACACTCACCATCCCATCTTCTCACAGGAGTGGACAGCTGCCCAAAGAGGTGGGGAAGGACTGTCTGGGCTCCTGCACAGATTACCTGCACAGACCACCGGCCCTGAAGAAGGACTCTGGTACCATGCAGACCCTGTTATAAGTGGACCAGATAGGTCGAGGGTGTAGGATGGGGCTCATCAACACGTGTCCTGAAGGAGACATGCTTCATACAAATGTGTACAAAGTAGAGATGGGCTCTTATGAAATGAAATGAGTTTCGTAAGGTTCTGAACCAAATTAGGCTCAGAATCGCCCCACCCATTTCACACAGCAAGGGCCAGTATCATACCTTTTTGGCATGCATGGGACTCCAACTTCCAGCACAGAAGGAGCCTGCTGGCGAGTCATTTGACTGTTTCCAATGAGGAGCTGAGCAGGCACCAGCATCAACCTGTTTCAGTTTCTGATTTGAGACTGTCTAATGACGCACCAGCAGGCTCCTTCTGGGTTGGAAGTCAGAGCCCCTTTTCTCTTTTCTCCCTTCCTTCCACAGTGGGTGGTCACCTCTTTACATCCTAATGTCCTCCACCTTGGGGTTCTTTGCTTTTCTCCCCATTTTGGGTCGACTGTATTGTGCTTGGCAGACTATCTCCTTTCCACCCCTCATTTCACATGCAGGCATCCTGATTCCTCTCCTCTGCCCCCTCTGTCAGGTGCTGACTCAGAGACAGTTTCCTCACTTTCCATGCTCTACCATCTTCTCTGAGTGGCTGTCTGCTAGAGGAGGCATGGAGGGAAGCTGCAGTGCCTGCAGAACACCTGTGTATCTGAAATGCAGGCCAGCTTTAGTCATAAGAAAAGTTTGATTTTATCTGTACAGGTATTGTACATTCATCTGTCTAGTTATTTTCAGCTGTAGTGGCTTAGGGATAGCTGAACTAGGATGAGATTCCTGTATCTTACTGGAATCTTTGCCTTTCCATTCACTGAAATAATTTGAATTATGAAGTGAATTAAGAGATGCTGGCATAATTGGATAAGGATACAGACCATAAATGGCAACCACCATTGCTACATGCTAATGCATGAACTAAGTTCTTTTGAGAAACTAATGTGTGCTGATCCCTTGTTACTTTTTCCAGTCAATCTGCTGATTAAACGAGAAGGACCAGACTTTTTGCAGATGCGAATAAAACATTTGATGAAGACAAACTGCCTTCCTCAAGCTGCTTCATTGTCGAAATTGTGTAAAGAGTCCACAGAAATTCCAGATGTGTCACCTTTCCTTCAAGCCTACATCACATGTTTGTGCTCCATGCATCCAAATGAAGAGTCTTTTAGAGAGGTGAGTGAGTAATCCCTGAGGTTGGTTGTATCAGAACTGATGACATTGTTTATTTCCTTTGTTCAAGGTAAACAGAAGCCTAGAGAAGCCTGTATACAAATAAAAGCCTACAGTCAACTCTTAGAATATGATAGGCAAACTTTGACTCCTGTGTAGTTAGGATGGAAGTTGAGATCTTCTCCTTTTACTAGCTGGGGATGGGTTAATTGACATATGTCAGATCTGTCTTGCTTTGTCTTCTGGATGATGGGAATCACTGACTCTTCTTTGACCTTCTTAGATCTAGAAGTGGGTTTATTTTTTAACTGTTAGTCTCTTTTTTATAACTGTCTTCACTTTTTTTCTTCAGCTAACTGTTGATCAGCAAAGAGGCTGCTTCTGTGTAGCTCCTTTGCCCCCATGGCTAGCTTTGCAGAGAAACTGTCTGGTATTTGAGGTTTTAAAAAATCCTCCCATCCTCCCCTGCCAAAAGCAGATGGATTAACTGCTCTTGCATTACTGTATTTTCCTGTGTATAAGAACTACATTTCAGACTTTTAAAAGCACCCCCCAAAATAGGGATCATCTTATACGCCAAACGTGTTTGCAAACATGTCTCTCGCTCACACGTTTGCAAACAGCCCGGGGTTCGGAATCTTCCCCCTGTTGAAAGCTTCCGAGTCCCAGACTGCTGGCAAACGCACGAGCGAGAGAAAAAGAAGAAGGGAAGCTTCCAAGCCCTGGTGTGCTGTTGAAAGTGCAAGCAAGGGACAGAGAGCTGCGCCCTTGGTCCTGCCTCTGTGCTGTCCTTTCCGGCGGGCAAGCCAAGCTTCGCTATCTTCCCCAGGCCAATCAGGAAGAGCAGGACGGCAGGACCAAGGGTGCAGCGCCCTGTCTCTCGCTCGCACGTTTACAAACAGCCCGGGGCTCGGAATCTTCCCTCCGAGGAGAGCTTTTGAGTCCCGGACTGCTGGCAAATGCGCGAGCAAGAGACAGAGCGCTGCACCCTTGGTGCTGCTGCCATCATGCTGCCCTTCCCAGTCGGGCTTGGCTTAACTAAGGGCAGCGCCGCCGCCGCCACGGTGGCAGGGCTCAGAAGCTTCCCTCCCTTTCTCTCTCGTGCATGCATTTACCAACAGGCTGGGGCTCAGAAGTTTCCCTGTCGGCCGGCAGTTAAGCCAAGCCAAGTGTCGCCGGCTTCCCCAAGCCGACCGGGAAGGGCAGCCTGGTGGCCGTGGCGGCGGGACCGGGGCGCAGCGATCTGTCTCTCAGGGTGCAGGAATGCGCCGTGTCCTGGAGGCAGCTTGGACCCGGACCTGCTGGGCGGCACCAAGCATGGGGAGTTTGGCCTGTCGGGCCGTGTTGCTTTCAGGGAAATTGCCGAACTGGGGGACGTGCTGCTCAAAGTGAATGGCACCCTGGTGAGCAGCCTCACGCCGATCTGTCTCTCCTCCCCACTTCCTCTCCCATCCCACCTGAAGCCCTACAGAATGTTTCACTAGGTCGCCCCAAAACCACGAAAGACTGAAGCGGCGGGAAGTGAACCGCGATTTTGCGGTGGTTTACTGTATCTGAGCTTAAGATAGTTATAGCAAGGACACTGAATCATACGTTTGTGTTACACAGAGCCTCTTAATTAGCATATAGAAGGTGCTTTAAGTCACTTTGCTTGTACAAAGGTGACTTACAAATATGGTCTTCTATGGATTTTGACTACTAAATTCTTTTTTCTTTTTTAAAGATTGCAAAGGTAGACTGCAAAGAGGTCCTGGATATGATCTGTAACCTAGAAACCGAGGGCCAAGAGAGTACTGCATTTATTCTTTGCACAACATACCTCACACAGCAGCTTCAGACTGCAAGTGTGTATTGCTCTTGGTAAGTAAGTGGTGTGTTCAGATATTTATTAAATTTGCATATTTGAATTTTGCCTCCAACTTGTGAATGAGCAATCTTCAAAATGTCCCTTCCTCAACAGCTCAGCTGAGCCCAGCTCTTACAAACTCAGACCTGTGGATTCCTTTGGGAGTCAATCCCAAAGGAATCCACAGTATTTGGTGTTCCTCTTTACCTGCTGCCTTCATCTTTCCCTTCATTATTGTCTTTTCTGGAGAATCTTGCCTTCTTATGCTGTGGCTAAAGTATGAGAACTCCAGTTTCATCATTTTGCCTGCAGAGCTTGATTTGCTCTAGAATACATTAGTTCATCTTCCTTGCAATCTATGCTATCTTCAGAGATTTTCTGCAGTACCATACTTCAGACAGATCATTTTTCCTGTCAACTTTCTTCACATATTTATGGTGATTTGGGATACAAAAAGTGTGGATGATTTTGATCTTGGGCCTTGGTAACAGACCTTATGCTAAATGATCTTTTCTAACTTCTTCACTGCTGCTCTTCAGAGTCTTAATCTTCTTCCTGGTGGTGGTGGTGATGATGATGATGACGACGACGATGATGATACTGATAATAGTAATATCAGACATAGTAGTAATTGAATGTTGAAATGTCTGGATTGGCAGTTCTCTTGATCCTCTTGGTCCTCTAGGTGTTCATGGACTGCAACTCCAAGAAGCCCTTTCCAGCACAGCTAGTGGTGAAGGCTACTGGGAGTTTTAGTCCAAGAACATCTGGAGGCTCAGTTTGAGAACCACTGGTCTAGTTAATTGATATTGCAATTTCAATGGCAGCCAGAGTTGAACCTAAAGAATTGGAAAAAGCAACAAAATACAGTGAGCTGGCAATCACAATCTCACTTGAGGGTGAAATAGAATGTCAAGAAACTTCATACAGTTGTTATAAGCAGTTGCAGATCTCAGAAATAACACCGTCACGGCTACAAAATTGCAATACTAGGAAAAACATACACAAGTGTCTATTTGTATCCATTTGTGATACAAATCCAATACACACATACATCCATAAAATTAAATAAATTAGCAGTGGTCATGGTAGTAGTAGGCACCTTTGAACTGCAGAGCTGGAAAGGGCCCTATGGATCACTGAGTCCAGCCTTTCAAAGAGGCACAGTGGGGAATTGAACTCCCAACCTCTGCATTTGCACCCAGAAATCTAAGCAACTGAGCTATCCAAATAAGTCCTTTTAAAGGAGAAAGGCAAGATCAGCGGCGTTTCGTGGCCAACAAGTGCCGGGGGCGGGTTTGGGAAAAGCCGCCCACCCAGCGATAACGCGCCCCCCCTCCCAGCACCGGAGGCTAAGGAGCGCCCTCTGGCCCGCCCCCACAGCCCTGGTGAGCAGCAGGGTCGGAGGTGCATGCTTCGGCTCCGCCTCTGGCCCCGCCCCCGCAGCCCTGGGTGAGCGGCGAGGCGGAGGTGGAGG
>JAIOUR011669765.1:0-11517 GCA_020711275.1 Calotes versicolor
CTCAAAATAAATCTATGGCCTTCCAGATGCAACAGCAGGGCCTCTTCATTCTGGAGTGACGGCATCTAAGAGGGGACGTGATGGAAGTTCATAAAATCATGCACGGTGTGGACAATGTAGATAAAGAAGAACGCTTCTCCCTATCGCACAACACTAGAACTAGGGGGCACTCCATGAAAACCTTTGGGTTCTAGATCTCAAACAAATAAAAGAAAGTACTCTTTCACCCAAAGGATCATTGGTCTATGGAACTCCCTGCCAGAAGAAGTGGTGACAGTTGTCAGTTCTGACAGCTTTAAGAGAGGATTAGACCAGTTTATGGAGAACAAGGGTATCAAAAGTGATAACTACGGAGGCCTTTTTCACCCAGAGGATCACTGGTCTATGGAACTCCCTGCCAAAAGAAGTGGATTAGACAAGTTCATGGAGGACAAGGGTATCAACGGCTATCATTATGGATGCCTAAGGACAACCTCTGGGTTGGAGAGAGAGGCAGGATATCTCTCAAGGCCATTTGCAGGGAATCATAAGCAGGTGAAGACATCTGCTTGGGAATACCCTGAAGCGAATGGTGAGCCAGCATGTGAGACAGAATGCTGGACTGGATGGGCTGTGGCCTGTTCCAGCAAGGCTGTTCTTATGCTCTTATGAAGTTCGCCACCACTGACTTAGATGCATGATGATTTTGGGAGTATTACGTTACTCCCTCTAGTAATGCATAACATGATTGGGTGCATGAGAAACAAGGTCTTGGGAAAATTACTTGCAGGCAACAGAATCCCCATATTTTTAAAGTAGCTTTTCCCGCCTCTGTGGTGAAATATTCTGTGAGAAACATGGGTAAGCAAGGAGAACCCAGTCAATGCTGTTCACAAAGGAGGGGAATTTGTCTCTCCTTGCAATCAAAGGTTTAATAGGCCTGGTATTCACAGGGTTACGATGCCAGGGCTTTCTGAATGACATCATCTCCCATGCTCCTTTGGTTGCCTATGCCCTCTGCAATTAGCTGCAGGCCTCCAACTGGTTGGGAAAGAAGTGGATTTTCCAAGGAACGGCATTATGATGCACATACTTGAGGATGAGTTGGCCTTGCATGGCAATGAAGAGCCATTCACCTTACAAAACGCCCGCTCCCAGTTCATTTAGAAAGACCAAGCTCGCTGCTGGCATTTTCTGGACCAGCACCACCCCTCCGATTGGGCTGTGCATGGTGACTGCCAAGATCAGAGCCCATGCTTCGGAAAGCATTGCTAAAGCGCCACTTGCACCCATCGCGTTGTGCATGGGCGCACTCCCGTCTCAAATCCTCCTGCCACTGGGGCGCTCGGGGCGCCTGAGGCCACTAACGTTCCTCCCTCAGGCTCTTCTGTCACCTCGCCAGCCTCTCGGTGCTGGGCTGCCATTGTTTCCCTACAGCCCTTTAGCTCGTTTAAGATTCGTGAAGGGTGCAACTCAATTGCACCGACAGCAGCCCCCGAGTGGCCAACAGGAAGCTTTATAAATGTCTTGTCAAATCACGTAAGAGCTGCCGTGTGTCGCTTTTCCTGACCGCTCAGCACTTCCTGTTAGCGATGCACTCTTCAAAGTCCATCAACCTCACATTCTTCTCCCTTGGCAGGGCTGTTGCCAGGGGGTGGCTAGGGGGACTAAAGCCCCCGTGAAATTCAAATAGCCCCTGGTGCCAGAGGATTAGGGGGCAGGGCTTGGCTGGGCTGCTTCCCTGGTGCAAAATCTCTGCTGACATAACAACATGGAAGTATTAAAAATATGGATACATATATGGATATGCACACCCCTTTAAGACATGCCCACTGCTGCTCAGACTAGGCTCATTGGGCTGAAGCCCCTGGTCTTTTTCCCACCTAGCAACGCTTGGTAAAGCTCGCTGACCAGTCTCGCTTCAGAGGACTGGTTTGCATTTCTTCCTATAAGTGACAATCACATGAAGGGAACGGAAGGGGGGGGGGTTGCTCTTGTAAGGAGCCCTGTGGCACAGGGGTTAAAACGCTGTTCTGCAGCAAAAATCTGTGCTCACGAGCTGGAGTTCAATTCCCAGGTAGCCAGCTCAACCTTGACTCTGCTTTCCATCCTTCTGAGGTCAGTAAAATGATGACCCAGCTTGCTGGGAGGGGTGGGTAGGTGAGTGGATGTTTAGCCTTTATCATTAAATTGTAAACCGACCCAAGACTGCTTCGGTGCTATAGCCTGATGAGCCACCATGTTTTTTTCCATTGTTTCAGTGGTTCTCAACCTGTGGGTCCAAAAACGTTAAGAACATAAGAACAGCCTTGCTGGATAAGGCCACAGCCCATCCAGTCCAGCATTCTGTCTCACACAGTGGCTCACCATCTGCCTCAGGGTATTCCCATGGAAATGTCATCACCTGCTCATGATTCCCTGCAAATGACATCGAGAGATATCCTATTTATTTATTTATTTATTTATTTATTTCATTTTTATACCACCCATCTAGGTCATGCCTACTCTGGGTGGTGAACACATCCGGCAAGCCTACCTATCTCTCCAACACGGAGGTTGTCCTTAGGCCTCCATAGTGATAGCTGTTGATAGCCTTGTTCTCCATAAACCTGTCTAATCCTTTCTTAAAGCTGCCTAGGCTGACAGATGCCACCACTTCTTCTGGCAGGCAGGCAGAAATATCCTACCTATCTCTTCAACCTGAAGGTTGTCCTTAGTGACAGCCCAGTGTTCTTGGGCTAGAACTGCCAAGAGCTCTTGTCAGCATAGCTAGTGGTGAAGGCTTCTGGGAGTTGCAGTCCAAGAACATCTGGGGAGCCACAGATTGATTAGCTGAGGGGGGGGGGGGTTAAGGCAGTTAAAATTCTGCACCTTTCCCCCCAGGTGTATGTCAAAATGGCAGTTGTAAATTGAGGGATTTTTGTGTGTGTGACCACCACTGGTTGTAATTCTAAATGGTTGTAAGCCAAGCTGGTTGTAAATTGAGGTACAGCTGTACTAAATTCTCTCCCCCCTGCTTCTTAAGAGTGGGGACTCATGCCCTTACCTCAGGGTAACACATGCAGGAGGTAGGAGGTGGTGTATCGTGCCTCAGATGCTAACATGTCTAGGTATGGATCGTGGGGGTGTATCCATGCGTTGACTGCAATATAAATACGTCTATGTAAATGTAAGATCACTTGCTTTCAACCAGACAACTGGCTTAATTCCTGTTCACACACAGGCACTGAAGTGTGAAGTCAGGCAAAAGCAGACAAATTGAGTTGTCAATATCACAACTGCGTGGTTGGATTGAGAGTATCTGCCGCCTGGCCAGCTGTGGCAGAGCAATAGGCAATCAAGCGCTCCGTTCCTTTCATCTCGCGTTAGTGAGCTTAGAGCCGGACCGAGTCATTTTGCCGCCTGAGGCAGAGCAGCGAATGCTGTTCAAGTGTATCCTACCAGATTCCAGCCAAGTTCTTATTCCTCATGAGATAAGACTTGAGCCCATGGCTTCTTTTTAGGAGTTGGTCCATTTCACATTTGGCTTTCTTCTGTTCTTGCTATCTTCAACTGTTATGGTATTTTCAAGGAAGTCATGATGTGCCACAGTAGGACAGCTTCAGTGTTGTCACATTCATACCACCCTAAGAACATAAGAGCCCTGCTGGGTCAGGCCAAAGGTCCATCTAGTCCAGCTTCCTGGATCTCACAGTGGCCCCACCAGATGCCTCTGGTAGCACACGAGACTAGAGACTTGTCTCCTGATATCTGCTTGGGAGTACCCTGAAGTAGCTTGTGAGCCACTGTGTGAGACAGAATGCTGGATTCGATGGGCTGTGGTCTGTTCCAGCAAAGCTGTTCTTATGTCTTAAAATACCATTCCTCTGCAGCTGGTCTTTGAGGTTCTTTTAACCTGGAGATTACACATCCCCATCATAGCTAGTAACCTGTGATGGACTTTTCTTCCAGGAATCTGTCCAATCCCCTTTTGAAGGCATCTAGGCCAGAGGCCATCATCACCTCCTGGGGCAGGGAGTTCCACAGACTAACAAGACACATTGGCCTTCTTCACTTCTGCCACACATTAGGTTGACACTTTCATTGAGCTGTCCACCAGCACACCAAGATCTCTTTCCTGATTCATCATGGATAGCTCAGAACCCATTGGCTGATAAATAAAGTTTTGATTTTTTTTGCCCTATGTGCAATATTTTACATTTTCTTACATTGATACACATTTGCCCTTTTGCAGCCAATTCTTCCTGTTTGGAGAGATCCTGGAGGATCACATCCGATATCTCGGAAGCTAAGCAGGGTTGGTTCTTTGATAGATCTCCTGGGTGCTGTAGGCCTGAGCCACTGATTTAGGTCTCCAAAGGCAGCATATAACTTAAGCTCAATCTCTATGTATAAAAGGGTTTCGAATATTCCATGTCCGTGGGGTCCAACATTCCATGTTAGTTCAATCAATCACACTTCAGCCAATTAGATGCACATATGCAAAACACACTTCAGCCAATCAGCCATACATAGGCAAATGCAGGCTAGGTCACATGGGGGCATTGTCATGGAATAGGAAGCAGGGAGGCCAGCCAACCCATGTGCCTGTGTTTTGCTTTAAAAAAAAAATGACTGGAGTGGGGGAGGAGGAGCTACTGCTGCTGCTGCTGCCGTCACCAGGCATGCTAAACTCCCAGTAAATAATAATTTATTGCCTCCGGAGAAAATCCAGACTTGATTTGAACTAGGACCCACTTCTCCGTCCTCCAAGTAGCCCAGGGTATCCACAAAGCTGTCCTCTAGCACTATATCACCCTCTTTAGCAATACAGGAGCAGTGAAATAATACATTTAAATCCCTACGCATCTGCTGCCATTTCATGACACCCCAAATCTGCCTACAGTAGACTCAATGTGCCCAAATAACATTTTTAAAATCTCAATTCCTCTCTCTTTTATCGGAGACAGTTGTGATCCAGAATAGCTCAGATTTTGTACTTTTGGAAGTTGACTTGATTTGGACAGAGTTTCCTCAGTCTGAAAGCAGCATTTTAACACCAGGTTTAAACAAGGATGTGATAGTTTGTTTTCCTTCTTTTCTGTCTCCACACATATTGGCCACTAGGGGGAGAAAGAGTGGAGTTTGGTTCCATTACTTTGCCTGAGACTAGTAGCCTGTGAAGCAAAACACATGAGAAATCGGTGCAAGATCATTCTACAATTACAGCTCTTTGATCAAATCCTGTAAGGTGAGCAAACAGTTGTTATTGTGTTGTAAACACAAATGCACACACAATAGCAACTGTTTGGAGTTGTCGCGCAATCTGTTGCAGGGTGTGCTTACATTGGCTGTAAGGGTACAGTTTAATACTGGCAAACCCAGCTCTTACAGTGGTTCTCAACCTCGACCTCCCAGATGTTCTTAGACTAAACCCCAAGAAGCCTTCACCACTAGCTCTGCTGGCAAGAACTTCTGGGAGATGCAGTCCAAGAACACCTAGAGGGCCAGGTTTGAGAACCACTGAGCTAAACAAAAGGAAAAACATTTGGTAAGGTCTGAGGTATTGATTAGCTGATTGATTTCCTTCCATCCAGTATGAAACTTGTGGTCCAGACAAAGTAAGTTTTCCATGTTCTCTTTTTCTTTGCAATAAAATTCATCTAAAGGCAAAACATCTGGCAAAATAGTCCATGTTTTACACTTACATTATGGAGACACCTTATTTTAAACCGGTGTTTCTCAAACTTGGCCCTCATGGTGTTCTTGGACTGCAGCTCCCAGAAACCTTTGCCAGCATAGCTAGAGGTGAAGCCTTCTGGGAGTTTTGGTCTAAGAACACCACGAGGGCCAAGTTTGAGAAACACCGGTTTAAAATAAGGTGTCGCCATAATGTAAGTGTAAAACATGGACTATTTTGCCAGATGTTTTGCCTTTAGATGAATTTTATTGCAAAGAAAAAGAGAACATGGAAAACTTACTTTGTCTGGACCACAAGTTTCATACTGGATGGAAGGAAATCAATCAGCTAATCAATACCTCAGACCTTACCAAATGTTTTTCCTTTTGTTTAGCTCAGTGGTTCTCAAACCTGGCCCTCTAGGTGTTCTTGGACTGCATCTCCCAGAAGTTCTTGCCAGCAGAGCTAGTGGTGAAGGCTTCTTGGGGTTTAGTCTAAGAACATCTGGGAGGTCGAGGTTGAGAACCACTGTAAGAGCTGGGTTTGCCAGTATTAAACTGTACCCTTACAGCCAATGTAAGCACACCCTGCAACAGATTGCGCGACAACTCCAAACAGTTGCTATTGTGTGTGCATTTGTGTTTACAACACAATAACAACTGTTTGCTCACCTTACAGGATTTGATCAAAGAGCTGTAATTGTAGAATGATCTTGCACCGATTTCTCATGTGTTTTGCTTCACAGGCTACTAGTCTCAGGCAAAGTAATGGAACCAAACTCCACTCTTTCTCCCCCTAGTGGCCAATATGTGTGGAGACAGAAAAGAAGGAAAACAAACTATCACATCCTTGTTTAAACCTGGTGTTAAAATGCTGCTTTCAGACTGAGGAAACTCTGTCCAAATCAAGTCAACTTCCAAAAGTACAAAATCTGAGCTATTCTGGATCACAACTGTCTCCGATAAAAGAGAGAGGAATTGAGATTTTAAAAATGTTATTTGGGCACATTGAGTCTACTGTAGGCAGATTTGGGGTGTCATGAAATGGCAGCAGATGCGTAGGGATTTAAATGTATTATTTCACTGCTCCTGTATTGCTAAAGAGGGTGATATAGTGCTAGAGGACAGCTTTGTGGATACCCTGGGCTACTTGGAGGACGGAGAAGTGGGTCCTAGTTCAAATCAAGTCTGGATTTTCTCCGGAGGCAATAAATTATTATTTACTGGGAGTTTAGCATGCCTGGTGACGGCAGCAGCAGCAGCAGTAGCTCCTCCTCCCCCACTCCAGTCATTTTTTTTTTAAAGCAAAACACAGGCACATGGGTTGGCTGGCCTCCCTGCTTCCTATTCCATGACAATGCCCCCATGTGACCTAGCCTGCATTTGCCTATGTATGGCTGATTGGCTGAAGTGTGTTTTGCATATGTGCATCTAATTGGCTGAAGTGTGATTGATTGAACTAACATGGAATGTTGGACCCCACGGACATGGAATATTCGAAACCCTTTTATACATAGAGATTGAGCTTAAGTTATATGCTGCCTTTGGAGACCTAAATCAGTGGCTCAGGCCTACAGCACCCAGGAGATCTATCAAAGAACCAACCCTGCTTAGCTTCCGAGATATCGGATGTGATCCTCCAGGATCTCTCCAAACAGGAAGAATTGGCTGCAAAAGGGCAAATGTGTATCAATGTAAGAAAATGTAAAATATTGCACATAGGGCAAAAAAAATCAAAACTTTATTTATCAGCCAATGGGTTCTGAGCTATCCATGATGAATCAGGAAAGAGATCTTGGTGTGCTGGTGGACAGCTCAATGAAAGTGTCAACCTAATGTGTGGCAGAAGTGAAGAAGGCCAATGTGTCTTGTTAGTCTGTGGAACTCCCTGCCCCAGGAGGTGATGATGGCCTCTGGCCTAGATGCCTTCAAAAGGGGATTGGACAGATTCCTGGAAGAAAAGTCCATCACAGGTTACTAGCTATGATGGGGATGTGTAATCTCCAGTTTAAAAGGACCTCAAAGACCAGCTGCAGAGGAATGGTATTTTAAGACATAAGAACAGCTTTGCTGGAACAGACCACAGCCCATCGAATCCAGCATTCTGTCTCACACAGTGGCTCACAAGCTACTTCAGGGTACTCCCAAGCAGATATCAGGAGACAAGTCTCTAGTCTCGTGTGCTACCAGAGGCATCTGGTGGGGCCACTGTGAGATCCAGGAAGCTGGACTAGATGGACCTTTGGCCTGACCCAGCAGGGCTCTTATGTTCTTAGGGTGGTATGAATGTGACAACACTGAAGCTGTCCTACTGTGGCACATCATGACTTCCTTGAAAATACCATAACAGTTGAAGATAGCAAGAACAGAAGAAAGCCAAATGTGAAATGGACCAACTCCTAAAAAGAAGCCATGGGCTCAAGTCTTATCTCATGAGGAATAAGAACTTGGCTGGAATCTGGTAGGATACACTTGAACAGCATTCGCTGCTCTGCCTCAGGCGGCAAAATGACTCGGTCCGGCTCTAAGCTCACTAACGCGAGATGAAAGGAACGGAGCGCTTGATTGCCTATTGCTCTGCCACAGCTGGCCAGGCGGCAGATACTCTCAATCCAACCACGCAGTTGTGATATTGACAACTCAATTTGTCTGCTTTTGCCTGACTTCACACTTCAGTGCCTGTGTGTGAACAGGAATTAAGCCAGTTGTCTGGTTGAAAGCAAGTGATCTTACATTTACATAGACGTATTTATATTGCAGTCAACGCATGGATACACCCCCACGATCCATACCTAGACATGTTAGCATCTGAGGCACGATACACCACCTCCTACCTCCTGCACGTGTTACCCTGAGGTAAGGGCATGAGTCCCCACTCTTAAGAAGCAGGGGGGAGAGAATTTAGTACAGCTGTACCTCAATTTACAACCAGCTTGGCTTACAACCATTTAGAATTACAACCAGTGGTGGTCACACACACAAAAATCCCTCAATTTACAACTGCCATTTTGACATACACCTGGGGGGAAAGGTGCAGAATTTTAACTGCCTTAACCCCCCCCCCCCTCAGCTAATCAATCTGTGGCTCCCCAGATGTTCTTGGACTGCAACTCCCAGAAGCCTTCACCACTAGCTATGCTGACAAGAGCTCTTGGCAGTTCTAGCCCAAGAACACTGGGCTGTCACTAAGGACAACCTTCAGGTTGAAGAGATAGGTAGGATATTTCTGCCTGCCTGCCAGAAGAAGTGGTGGCATCTGTCAGCCTAGGCAGCTTTAAGAAAGGATTAGACAGGTTTATGGAGAACAAGGCTATCAACAGCTATCACTATGGAGGCCTAAGGACAACCTCCGTGTTGGAGAGATAGGTAGGCTTGCCGGATGTGTTCACCACCCAGAGTAGGCATGACCTAGATGGGTGGTATAAAAATGAAATAAATAAATAAATAAATAAATAAATAGGATATCTCTCGATGTCATTTGCAGGGAATCATGAGCAGGTGATGACATTTCCATGGGAATACCCTGAGGCAGATGGTGAGCCACTGTGTGAGACAGAATGCTGGACTGGATGGGCTGTGGCCTTATCCAGCAAGGCTGTTCTTATGTTCTTAACGTTTTTGGACCCACAGGTTGAGAACCACTGAAACAATGGAAAAAAACATGGTGGCTCATCAGGCTATAGCACCGAAGCAGTCTTGGGTCGGTTTACAATTTAATGATAAAGGCTAAACATCCACTCACCTACCCACCCCTCCCAGCAAGCTGGGTCATCATTTTACTGACCTCAGAAGGATGGAAAGCAGAGTCAAGGTTGAGCTGGCTACCTGGGAATTGAACTCCAGCTCGTGAGCACAGATTTTTGCTGCAGAACAGCGTTTTAACCCCTGTGCCACAGGGCTCCTTACAAGAGCAACCCCCCCCCTTCCGTTCCCTTCATGTGATTGTCACTTATAGGAAGAAATGCAAACCAGTCCTCTGAAGCGAGACTGGTCAGCGAGCTTTACCAAGCGTTGCTAGGTGGGAAAAAGACCAGGGGCTTCAGCCCAATGAGCCTAGTCTGAGCAGCAGTGGGCATGTCTTAAAGGGGTGTGCATATCCATATATGTATCCATATTTTTAATACTTCCATGTTGTTATGTCAGCAGAGATTTTGCACCAGGGAAGCAGCCCAGCCAAGCCCTGCCCCCCTATCCTCTGGCACCAGGGGCTATTTGAATTTCACGGGGGCTTTAGTCCCCCTAGCCACCCCCTGGCAACAGCCCTGCCAAGGGAGAAGAATGTGAGGTTGATGGACTTTGAAGAGTGCATCGCTAACAGGAAGTGCTGAGCGGCCAGGAAAAGCGACACACGGCAGCTCTTACGTGATTTGACAAGACATTTATAAAGCTTCCTGTTGGCCACTCGGGGGCTGCTGTCGGTGCAATTGAGTTGCACCCTTCACGAATCTTAAACGAGCTAAAGGGCTGTCGGGAAACAATGGCAGCCCAGCACCGAGAGGCTGGCGAGGTGACAGAAGAGCCTGAGGGAGGAACGTTAGTGGCCTCAGGCGCCCCGAGCGCCCCAGTGGCAGGAGGATTTGAGACGGGAGTGCGCCCATGCACAACGCGATGGGTGCAAGTGGCGCTTTAGCAATGCTTTCCGAAGCATGGGCTCTGATCTTGGCAGTCACCATGCACAGCCCAATCGGAGGGGTGGTGCTGGTCCAGAAAATGCCAGCAGCGAGCTTGGTCTTTCTAAATGAACTGGGAGCGGGCGTTTTGTAAGGTGAATGGCTCTTCATTGCCATGCAAGGCCAACTCATCCTCAAGTATGTGCATCATAATGCCGTTCCTTGGAAAATCCACTTCTTTCCCAACCAGTTGGAGGCCTGCAGCTAATTGCAGAGGGCATAGGCAACCAAAGGAGCATGGGAGATGATGTCATTCAGAAAGCCCTGGCATCGTAACCCTGTGAATACCAGGCCTATTAAACCTTTGATTGCAAGGAGAGACAAATTCCCCTCCTTTGTGAACAGCATTGACTGGGTTCTCCTTGCTTACCCATGTTTCTCACAGAATATTTCACCACAGAGGCGGGAAAAGCTACTTTAAAAATATGGGGATTCTGTTGCCTGCAAGTAATTTTCCCAAGACCTTGTTTCTCATGCACCCAATCATGTTATGCATTACTAGAGGGAGTAACGTAATACTCCCAAAATCATCATGCATCTAAGTCAGTGGTGGCGAACTTCATAAGAGCATAAGAACAGCCTTGCTGGAACAGGCCACAGCCCATCCAGTCCAGCATTCTGTCTCACATGCTGGCTCACCATTCGCTTCAGGGTATTCCCAAGCAGATGTCTTCACCTGCTTATGATTCCCTGCAAATGGCCTTGAGAGATATCCTGCCTCTCTCTCCAACCCAGAGGTTGTCCTTAGGCATCCATAATGATAGCCGTTGATACCCTTGTCCTCCATGAACTTGTCTAATCCACTTCTTTTGGCAGGGAGTTCCATAGACCAGTGATCCTCTGGGTGAAAAAGGCCTCCGTAGTTATCACTTTTGATACCCTTGTTCTCCATAAACTGGTCTAATCCTCTCTTAAAGCTGTCAGAACTGACAACTGTCACCACTTCTTCTGGCAGGGAGTTCCATAGACCAATGATCCTTTGGGTGAAAAAGTACTTTCTTTTATTTGTTTGAGATCTAGAACCCAAAGGTTTTCATGGAGTGCCCCCTAGTTCTAGTGTTGTGCGATAGGGAGAAGCGTTCTTCTTTATCTACATTGTCCACACCGTGCATGATTTTATGAACTTCCATCACGTCCCCTCTTAGATGCCGTCACTCCAGAATGAAGAGGCCCTGCTGTTGCATCTGGAAGGCCATAGATTTATTTTGAG
>JAIOUR011670321.1:0-11495 GCA_020711275.1 Calotes versicolor
CCATCTCTATTCGTCACAGATCTTCCTAGAGAAGATGGATCTATAATTAGGCTTTGCATATCCTAGTTGCTTCTAAATTGTGGTACTGCAGTAATTTCTGCAGAACCTTCTACTTATTATACTGCACTTATTGTGTGGCTGCACGGTGCCATCCTCCTCCTCACAGCACTCACTGTGGCAGCATCAGGCCGACTGGCTCTGTGCTGCCTCCCCACGCAACGGCCATTTTGTCAGCAGAGCAGGGAAACTCCCCATCCTGCCACTGCAGTGAAGGGTTAGTTGTGCAGGAAGTCAGGGAAGTGTCAGCCAGATGGCTCTCATAACTGGTGATGTGAGGAAGATGATAGCACCACGCAGCCACTGTAATCAGCAGTCCAGTTCAGAGGTGGGCGGGTACTGGGTCACACCAGTGCTTGCGCCTGCCCTTCTCTGGTTATAAAAATGTCATTATTTGATAGCCCATAGCTAATTAGTAGCCTCTTCAGGTTATCTGTGTATATAAAAAGAAAAGTCCTGACTGACTGACTGACTGACTGACTGACTGACTGACTGACTGACTGACTGACTGACTGACTGACTGACTGACTCACTCACTCACTCACTCACTCACTCACTCACTCACTCACTCACTCACTCACTCACTCACTCACTCACTCACTCACTCACTCACTCACTCACTCACT
The DNA here is from genome assembly GCA_020711275.1 of Calotes versicolor. Lineage (NCBI taxonomy): Eukaryota > Metazoa > Chordata > Lepidosauria > Squamata > Agamidae > Calotes > Calotes versicolor. The sequence goes on from JAIOUR011670321.1 coordinate 684, forward strand.
CACTTACTGGTTCATCAACGCCCAGGCTAAACCCTTGGACCTAAAAAGGTGAAAATTTCAACAGAGCTTACTTTTATGATGTAAACAACCTCTAAGGCTGGGGTTTTCAAAATTCCCACATGAAAGGGAATAAATAGGTTTCATATTTTCCCTTAGAAGCCACTGGCAGTTAGAACTCATCAGCTAACTGACATCAACAAGGCATTCCTGGGTGGCCATCTTGGGCAGGACCTTGGACAGAGACCCACTTGGGAGGATTCAGGGTGCTATGCCCTAAGTTACAGTACAAGCCATCAGCAAACTGACATCTATCAAATGGCCAATGAGGCATTCCTTGGCAGGCATCAGCATGGCCAGGGAAACTTATAAAGCACTGTGTATCGGGAACTGGATAAGCAGCAGGCCGAAGAACACATATCAAGGTGAGGACAGGTTCTCTTTTAAGGCAGGGGGAGTGGGGAGGAGGCCTTCGTCTGGCAAGTAGGAGGACCATCAGCAAACCGACATCTGAGCGGGCACAGCTGCGGGCAAAGCTGCGGGCAACTGCTAGTATTAGATAAATCAACATATTAAATGAAGGATATGTATTCCAAATATTTGTGGGCAGGCAGAGAATACTTTTCATTCTGGGCAGTTTAACATACACATACAGGAATAAATTAATGATGGGGCACCCTAAAGATAGAATAAACCATAGAATAAGACACCTTTTGCTGAATAAATTATAAGTACTCGTAATTAGCTCTAAAATAATTCCCAATGTGGTGTCATGGATAGAGGGACAGACTAGGGCTCTGGAGAACAGAGGACCCACCTGGTATCTCACTGTACATCGAGAGTCCTATTAGGTTTGCTAGAAGTCAGTTCCAGCTTGATGGCACAGAATACACCCACATTAATTAATCACCAGTGCTAGGAGAACAAATTACATAGCAGAGAAAACTTCCTGCTGAATGGGTACTTGATACCACTAAAAAGGCCATTCACTGTAGTTCAGATGATTCTCCAGCCTGGTATGATTACACTGTTTTTCTGTCTTAGTCTATCGAGTTCATTGCTTACCTTTCATCTTATCGATTCCCTTTTGGCTTTACCCATTTATCCGGGAATGGATAAAGATATTCACCATATCCCATATGATACCATGAGTTGTAAAAAAGAGCATGTTCTCAGTAAGCCTGAGGTATTTGAAAGTATAAGACAGTTCAATGTTTATTTATGCAGGATAGAAAGTGAAACAAGACCTTTCCTTTTAGCTTTCTAACATTTTTTTGTAATTATAAAGAGTCCAAGAAGGTCATATCTTAAGACCTTACCATATTTTTGCCCTATAAGATGCTCTGGCCCATAGGATGCTCCCTAATTTTGGAGGAGGAAATCAAAGAAAAAAAATTCCTTGTTTTTCTCCTCCCCAGGCCCTGCTGTGCTGCTGTCGCTGGACCCCAGGTGAGCCCAGCAGCAGTTTCCCATAGGAATACAATGGAAGCTGACTAATCAGTACCTGGATTAATTGGTTTCCAATAGATTCCTATGGAAAACCACTGCTCACTCCCCCACTTTCCAGCCTTCCAAAACAAAAGAAAAATAGAAAAAATAGAAAATAGAAAATAATCTATTTGTACTTGACATCACTTCCTTCTTGAAGCATTGCTGAGCACATGATGAAAAGAGGTAGGAAAATGGCTATCTTTTAGAATGGATTCTTTTCTTTTGTGGGGACCAGGAGGGCTGGTTTTTTTTGTTTGTTTGTTTGTTTTGCCTTCCACCCTATAAGACACACTGACATTTCCCCTACTTTTGAGAAGGGGAAAAGTGAGTCTTACAGGGCAAAAAATACAGTACATCTTCATTATAATCTTAATATTAGCACAGACATCTGTGGAATATGTTCCCACCCACCCTCCCACCAATTCATTTTTTCACAGTTTATAAAGTATAAAGAGGTCATGTTCTATTTATTAGAGTCTTAGAAATCTGACTATAAACATAGGCAGGAGGTCAGGAGTCACAGGATTTGAATATGGAAAAGGGCTGTGAACTATTGTTGATCGAGATAAGGTGGAATAGCCTAGGACAGCATATGCTGGATCATTCTCCAGCCAACTGAATTTAAACCTTCCTCTCCTCCCACTCCCATTTATTGAAGACTGAACCAGGAAACGAACCACTCGGCAACATTTCACTTTGTGCTGAGGATCTGTTTTCAAGGACCTGGTTCTGCTGGATGCCGCAGTCGGTTGGCTAGACTTTGAAAAGTTAAAAGGCAATAAGTCATTCCCTCTGGAAACTATGCAAAAATTCAAATCATAAATAAGGAAATGCGTCGGGCACATTAAATAGACATAGAAAAATGGGTTTCTCTTCCTTTGTAGCAAGGTAATGGGCACCACAGCTTGGCAGGAGCTGGTGCTATTGAATTGACTGTAACTGCCACAGGTTGATAGGCAGGTGATAAGGCAGCTTCCACTTGGGTCTGCACAGGAGGCCTACCTAATATGCTGTCTGCCCTAAGGGCCTATGGGAACACAGTTGGATTATTATGTTAATGCATGAGCCTGCTGCCCTCTTCCTATCCCAGCTGGGTTCCCTGTTGTTAGGAACTGCTTTGCACTGACAGTGGAGTAATATGCTTCATGATTGAAAGGGCAAAGGGGCTTGGGAGGAAAAAAGAATAGGCTTGCACAGATATGCAAATGAGGAAGAGAAGTCAGCAGGAGGGTTTCTATATAGGTCTAGATAGAGAAATTATTAGAAAATGAGTACTGCAGGACTACTAAGTACACTGTTGTTTAAAACCGCCATTTAAACAAAAATTCCGTGTGTATCGCAGCTCCTAATGTTAGCAAGAACCTGATGACATATTTACCAAAGAACCTTTGTACATGCTGCTTGCTTGCTTTAATCGAACAATACCGCAAAGATTGCTAGAGTAGACAGATGACAACAATCTGATTGTTCGACTTAACTATCTGCTTTTGCCCCATTTCCTATTTTCTACAAAATGCAACAGTCAAAAATCTTACCGCTGGTATGTTGTCAATGGCACATTTGGTAGCAAATTGCTGCAAGTTACAAAATCAGCGCAAGTCCTGCAACTCAATACACAACAAATGTATTTTCTACTGTGCTTCCTGGAATTGAGATTACACAACTATTATATTTGCAAATCCTATATCTTGTTTGTATTCTCAACATTGTGACCATTTTTATCAGCTATCTAATTTTCCTGGATGTTACTCTTTAAATATAGCATATCTTATATTTTGTGCATCAGAAAGAACCAGAGATAAGAGTGTGATGCTTATATACCATCCCATGTGCTTAAAGCATTATTTGGGTGGTTTACCATTTTTGATTACACAAGCTACACATTTTCCCCTCCTCCGCTCCGTGCATGGTGTATTCAGTTTACCAACTTTGGAAAGTCAGTAAATTGTAGGACAGAAGATTGAGCTGCTTACCTGAGCCCAAGTTCGAAATCAGGCGATGAGCAGAATCTTCGCTGCAATACTCCCATTTAACCACTGCACCACAAGATTTGTACTATATGTGTATGAGCTGTAGAGTAGCATAAGGCAGGGATGGGGAATGTTTCACCTTCTATAGCTCTCATCAGTCTCCTCCCTCCTAGACAAACAACAAAGGACAGTTAGAGTGATGGTTCAAAACACCTGGAAGCCAAAACGTTCCCTACTTGGTGTAAGGAAATCTGGGAAGATAAGTTGCCCTTCCTCTCAATTAGAGGTCTGGCTTTGCTAGAATGACGGCCTTTCCCCAGTTTATAGGGAGCGCATGTGTACTGGAAGAGGCACTATAAAAGATTAAATAAGAATTATCCAGGAACACTTTCTGGTGTTGTTTGTTATAAGTAGCTGGGGCACAGCATGACTATTGCTTAAATGCAGTTCACATATTGATATGGCAGTTTTCCAATATTCATGCCTATCTAGACCTACATTCTCTTCTATTCAGCAATCACAGCTCTCTATGGTAAAAGAGTGCCTCGGGTGAAGGAAGAAGTGGTGGTGAGGAAAACACATGCATTTCTTACCTGGGGTGGTAGACATCTGACTTTCAGAGCCAGAGAGGAGCAGGTTTTGAGATCAGCATATCCACTGATTCTGAATAGTGCAGTTTCAGGAGGCATGGAGGTAGAATCTATGAAAACACCTTGGGATGCTTGGTCTACATGTCATCCAACTCCTTGAGCAGCTTCTCCTGGAATATTTATGAAAGGATGCCATCCTGATGTTTCCATTCATTTAACAATGCTTAAAATTAGTTACTCTGTTTTGCCCTGCTCTTGCACTTCTGTTATTAAAGTTTTTCAGGAAATAACAGGGCAGCCAATTGTCTACAGGGGAAAATGTATTTGTGCAGCCAGAGGGTTAAATGACATAGAATAAGATTTTTTAGAAGCAGCCCTATATCTTCACTGTGCTTAGAAAGTAATATTCTTTGTGGAGTTATGGGGACGCATTGGTTAAACTAGATATCTTATCAAGTTACAGATTATTTGTCTTGAGGAGGATCCGGGGACAAGACCTCTAAATGTTTTGATCACAGCTTAAGATCTTAGAAATTTTCAGCTTTAAATGAAACCTCTGTTTGGGAGGCTGTTATTGCTGTGTATCCGTTGGAGAATACCTTCTGAGGTAATTTAAAAGACAGAGAGGAAAAATCACTTAGAGATATAAAGTGCTTGACTAGGAGAGAGTCACATGTTGGCAGTTACTTAGGCATTGCTGTTCAGGGGCCTCCTCTATTAAATCATAAAGTGACAAACCATTTGTTCTGGTATGACAGCTATTTCCTAGCCTACTAAGCTAATAAGCCTTTGGTAGTGAAGAAAACTGAGTCATAAATTAAAATTTCCAATAGTATGATAGCTGGGGGTTCGGGACTATCTTTTATTCATTATTGAGTAACCTTTTACTGTCTGCCTTGGCATGTTAAAAGTTAGATTTTTGAAAATAGCCTGGGAATGAGCTCCATCGTGGATACATTATACTCGGCAAATGTTCATTGACACAAGCCATACACCCATTATGTTTCAACACAAGTAGTTATCAAGCAATGCTAGCATGGGTGGAAGTAAATCCTTTGCTGTTTAGATAACAGATCAAGAGGTGTGATAGTCTTCCGGGAAGATTATCAATATAAAATAATATTAATACGCCATCAAGTCAATTTTGACGTACAGTGACCCTCTCAAAGTTTTCTAAGCTTCAAGTACAAGGATTATGTTATTAATGGTGCCTTCTGTGGCACTCTGGGACTGTGTAGCAGCTGCAGGGTTATTGGGGGGTGGGGACGACACACATGTTGCCCCATCAGCCACACATGCTTCTGGTGATCTTGACTGGACTCTCTCTCAGAAGACCATAGTGGAGATATGAATTCTTAGTCAAGCATTATGTCGTCAGGCATTCCAACTGTGTGGGAGTAGTTAGTGGCAACTTTGAACTCTGTGCAGTTAGGAAAAGAGGTTAGGGTCAGCCTGCCCTAGAGGAAGAAATTAAAAATACAGCCATTATACTCAATTACCAACTGTTTTAGTGTTGATTGCCTGGATCCCTACAAATTTCATTGATGTAGATGTGAGTCAGATCGGAGCCTGACATATGACTTCTGATGTTTATTTGAATAAGATCCACTACAGAGCAGAAGTTTAATTTTACCACAAACATGGTAATGTTAACTGAAATGTTGAGTGAAAAATGTATGGCTGCTCTAGCAAGATACCTGGCTGCAGAACCAGAGCTTGGGTGCTCAATTCCCTGTTATGCATCCTGGGAGAGCCCGCCTGTGTGGCCTTGGGTACGTTGGACAGCTCCAGGAAGAAGGGAATGGTAAACCACATTGGTGTACTCCCTACCTAGAAAATCCTGAGAATGGCTTCCATGAGTCAGAAATGACTTTATGACACTCATGTTATTTAGTCTTTGAATTAGGCATCAGCATTCTGCAGAAATAGGAGCAAGGCAATGAAGCTGTCAATCGGTAATACAGTCTGCTCTCTTGAAGGGCATTTGCTAATTCTGAGTGATGTTAGCAATTCTACATCAATAGATTTGGAAAGATTCCATATGAAGTAGAGCAGGGGTGCTCAGTACATAGATCATGATCTCACAGTAGATTGCAAAGGTAATGTGAGTAGATTGCAGCCAGCCTCTCCTCCCCCAGACAGCGGAGGAGGGGTCTTGGCTGTTGCGCTGCCACCACCAGCCTCTTCACTGGCCTAGGCAGTGGAGGAAGGCCCTTGGTCATTGCATCATCTCCCCCAGCCTCTTCCTCCCCAACCTGGGCAGTGTAGGAGGGCTCTTGGCTTTTGTGCTGCCACCCTCTGCCTCTTCCTCCCCAGTCTGGGCAGTGGAGGCCATTTTTTTAGTAGGTAGATCATTTTGACTTGGTCATTTTATAAGTAGCTCTCATGCTGAAAAAGTGTGGACACATCTGAAATAGAGGGACCACACACATCTGCTTCCCCACCTGTCATTTTCTAAGATACTTTATTTCAGGTTAAATTCTGATGCCAAATTCTTTGAGAGCAAAGGAAATCCAAATGGAATTAGGATGAAGAGATGAAATGTCCTAGTTATTATGTTGAACAAATTAGTATATTGCATGCCCTTTTACAGCAAACAGATATTGATACATTCAGGAATTACTGGACCTACTGAATTTCCCTCACTAAACGGAAATTTAGCGACATTTCCAGAACTAAAAATCTACTTCCTGTGATCTTATATTTGGGGTTACACTTGTTTAAATAATAAAACTATGGATAAATAGGTGTTTACTGCAAGTGTGTACCGAAACAACTGTCTCTTCGCTTGTATTTATTGGCATATAAGACAAAATCACATTCTGTCATTTGTATCTAGAAACATTTCTTGAGTTGAATCATTTTCTGGACTGATCAGTCATATCCTTCTGTTGTTATTGCAGTAATAAATATCAGGAGAGTTTATTGCAGTTCTTGGAAGATATACATTTGAAAATGTATATAAGTAAACAATGTGCCTTGTGACATTTTAGTTTGTAGGCATAAAATATTTTCCAATTCGCTGTGGGTTTTATTTTTTATTTTTATTTTTGGTAAATTTATGTATGTACCTGTAAACATATATTGAGTGAATCATAGAGCAAGGCAAACAAAACAAAATGTTAAAACAAATCAAACAGTAGAAAGTGAGACAATAAAATGTGCATAACACTTTTCTAAAGAGAACACTAAAAAGACTTTGCAAATAGAAATGATACAAACGCTATGGTTTGTATCATTTCTAATGCAATCAAAAGAAATACAAACAAAGTATTGATTGAAAAGTCCCAACTAATATTAAAGCAAGCAAAGCACACTTTATAGATTGCCTCATAGTGCTTAAAGTGTTCTCTGGGCAGTTTACAACTTAATTATGCACACATTGCCCCCTCCCCGACAAGCTCGGTACTCAATTTACCAACCTCAGGAAGACAGAAGGCTGAGTGAACCTTGAGCTAGCTACTTGGGATAGAACCCGGGTCATGAGCAAAGCTTTAGTAGTCTAACCACTGTATGATAAAGCTGTTATCTTAGCACTGAAAAGTCCATAAAGAAGGTGCCAGACAAGGAGACTGTTTCGTAGCCATAGGGCAGGGCCGTATCTGGGCAGGGGATGGGGGGAATAGCACTGTGGACAGCACCATACATTTGCATAGACTTGCATGCAGATGTATGGTACTGTCCATGGGGCTATCCCCCCATCCCACCAGCTACGACCCTACCATAGTGCCACCATTGTGAAAGTCTTCTCTTTAGGAGGCAGTCCCATCTTAATGGCCAGAGTAGAGTCATACCTTGTCACACCAAACGGTCCATCTAATCCAGCATTCTGTTTGCGCAGCAGCTAGTCAATTGCTTCTGAGAAACCCCTGAACAGACCATGAGTGTGACAACATCTTTTGCTTGATAAGATGTATGTATTTATCCTCTGAGTTGAGCTAAACTCAACTGCTCCTTTATTTCAAAAATTAAGGGAAACGTTCATTCATAGAAAAGCCTTTGTTTTGTAAATGCCTCTTGCTTGAACAGGCATGAGTTTTTTCCTGGGTTGTTATTTAATGGCTTCTGTTTGTTGATACACTACTGTATTTTGCTGATGTTTTTGTGGTTTTATGCATTGGTTTTAGATAATAACTAACTTTGATTTTGTCAAAATATTTTATTTGTTACTGGTTATTTCCCTATTTATGTGTTATATGATATTTCCAATAGTTGCTGGTTTTAATCTTGATTTTATATCTCATGTTCTTCTTTCCATTCTCCATTGCTTTTATGTTCTGTTTTTATGGTACTGTAATCTGCTCAGAAAACTGTAGTTATTGGGAAGTCCAAAGCTATCAATTAGTATTAGATGCTTCTAAGGAGTGGAAGCATATAGATATCTACAGTATCTATCTATCTAATCTATCTAATCTATCTAATCTGTCTAATCTGTCTGTCTGTCTGTCTTTTTCTCTATCTATCTATCCATCTATCCATCTATCTGTGTCCACCCTGTTTGTATGGAATGGTCAGTTCAGTTCATTCACAGTTCATCCAATCAGTTCCACGTATGCAAATACAGGCTAGGCCTCATGGGGGCATTGCCAAGGAATAGGAAGTGTGAGCCCAGCCAACTCTTCTTTTGGCCTTTCTAAACCTACACGAAGCTGAGTGTGGGTCTTCTCTACTCCCTCCCTTCTTACAGACTGCACCATGCTACACCTGCTCTCAGGGTGGGCTAAACTCCTAGTTTTAAATAAATTCATCATATGTCACCAAGATATCCATCCAGCAGATATCTGAACATTTTTTTCTTCCCTATAAGAAATAGAAAACATACTGATAGAACTCAGATTTTGTTCAGATTTTCTGTTCAGTTTAACAGGGTTTATGTGTAAGTATGGAATGTCGGGAAAACGTGGTGTGCTATCCCTAGATATTTTCTATCTTTGAAGGCATTTTCTTTGTGCATTGTAATAGCAGTTCTGTGGCATTAGCAAGAGTGTTCTAGTATTTCCATACTGCCTTTATTTCATGACCGGCGGTATCAAACCATTATCAGGTAAAGATCTTGATGTGCTGATCCTGTGGTGCATTTGGCAGCAGGCCAAACCTTGCCAAGGTAGCCGAAGCTTGACTGATTTGATAAAAGCATTTATTCACACAGCGTGTAATTTCAGTGTGCACAAGGTTGTATTCCTTGATCAGGTTGGAGACTTGGCAGGATGTGGATGACCTTAGATGTCATCACCATGCGTTACAGTGTAGTTTGTTTGCATCTCTCATTGCTTTCACAGTCACTTCTAAATAGCATTCTCTCCCCCTGTTTTTCTTCAAGAACAGGTGTCATTTTAGGCAAGTGCAACGGATGCGGGAAAAGTGGCACCGGATTTTTTTGCGGCCTTTCCAAATGTCGGATCTATAGGGCATCTCTTGGTAGCTTCCTCTATCCCAGTGCTTCTCAATTATTTTCTGTCATGCCCCCCCTAGGAAGAAGAAAACATTTTGCGTGCCCCTGTGCGACTGCAAATAGTATCATTTGTCATGGCAGCATTATTAAATACTGTAAGACTTCTTTGCAAGGACAATATGTGTCTAAAATGCCTGAAAAGAGCCATTTAAAAAAATCAGCATTTTTCTTGCTGGGAAAACCTTGAAATATATATATCCAAAAATTATTTTCCTGTACCGCGCCCCCCTTTACAGAGCCTTGCCCCCCCCAGGGGGGCCCGCCCCACTATTTGAGAACTAATGCTCTAGCCTGACACTCTCCAGCAGAGTTTAGGAGAGTTAACTTCCTTGGACTACAAGTCCCGATGTCTATAGTCAGTTGTAGTTTTAAAAGAAAGGTAAAAGCTTTGGCCTTCCAGATGAGTTGTATTGCAACTTCCAATACCTTGTGCTACATGGCCATGCTAGCTGGATGACAAGAATTGTCCAACGTAGCTGGCGATAACTAGGGTGGGGGAAGTTGCTTTTTGTTTTCCTCAGGGAGGGAGCTGTATACATTGGAGGAGGCAAGGTGATCATGGAAGGGGGTTTGGTATATATCTTCTATGCATGTGAAAGGGAACTCTGAAGCAAGGCTTTCGTAAGCATTTGTAGTAGTGAACACTGTCCATTTAAACTAGTGCCTGTCACCACAAGGTGTCCAGAAAAGGCAGCAAAGACAAGACCTTTCTCCGCAGCAGTGAATCAAGACTATTCTGTAGAACCTGGGTGAACCAATACAAGAGAGTCTTCTTCAGTTTAGTTCAGCGTTAAGAAGTTTTACTATGCTATCTTTTCAAGGATGACGAAAGGGAGGAAAATCAGAATTAGGTAGCCTCACCTAGTGCTGACTTTGACCTCACATCCAGTGCCCATCTTGCCTTACTCATCACAGTGGGCATAAACCACCAGTGCAGATGGGTGAGTAGTCAATGTAGGAAGGGAACTGATCCCTTCATGCTATTCAGTGTAAACATTTAACTGGGCTCCCAAAGAGATTGTTCCTCCTCTATATGCTCCATGGGTAAGTAGCTTTCTGTCTCTGTTCTTCAGATTGACAGGAGTATCAAACTTTGAAGAGGGGCAGGCTTATTTTTGTAAGCTTTTTACAAGGCTGTACCTGTTGCTTATCATATTTTCCTCTTAATATTGTCCTCAAGCAGGATGTGTGTGTGGATAACTCAGCATGTGGATACAAAATAATTACACAGAAATCAATTTTCTTAAGCACAGTGTTCATGCCACAAGTCCTGTGGATTTCATACATAAAAGGATCACCAGCAATCATATTT
>JAIOUR011671431.1:0-11516 GCA_020711275.1 Calotes versicolor
CTGTCCAAGTAAGGCTATCCGTATGTTATGTACAGCTATGGCTTGAATACTGTCTTCCATGCATTTGAAGAACTGTATTCCAGTTCACAAAAGCTCACGCTGAACTAGTTTTTTTTAGTCATAAAGGAACACCAACACTTGGTGCTTTGTTTCTTTTTATACATATTTGTAATGTAAACAGAAATAATTGAGCATCTAAGTATTATTTCATTGTGGCAGGTTTCCTTTTTAGCTTTTAGGTATACTGCAGTACTTCAATTACAAAAGCAGTTGTTTTCTGCATTATTCAGAAACTTTAAGAAAAATCTGGATTTCATCTTAACTCTGCAGATTGCTTTTCACAGCTACTTCATCTTAAATTCACTTTCTGTTCTGTGGCATCTGAAATCACTTCAGAGGCATCAGACTCTGACAATTTTCAAGTGCAGAAAATGCCCAGGGACACCTGATCCAGTTCAGCATTTAAGGATTCAATTCTTGGTCTTTCCGTACTACAGATCATTTTCCAGCAATGTAGCATTACTGTAGCTATTGTCATCCCTTAATGAAATTCAGTTGAATGCAACTGTACATAGTCAACGTGTGAGACAACTATGGTAAATATTACGTAGTAGGACTTAACATACAGTATGTCTTACTGTCCCAAGCTAGCTGCACACAAAACTATATAATCTATTGAGCTGTTGAAAAGACAGCTTGCATTGCATATGATACTGTTGCCATTTTTAAAGTATTTACAGCAGAAATACGTATTTTCCTTTTTAAAAGAGAAAAATGCCTAAACTGAGATGAGAGCTAAAAAGGAAGTTTGCAATAGATTTTTTTGTTTTGTTTTTACTTCCCTTCCTTCCTCGGTCAATCAAGTAGGATTGAATCTGATATACAAGACAGCCTAGTCAGGTTCATTCCTACATCTTGACTGAGCCTGAGATGTCAACCTGCAAGACCATCTGTTTAGCATGGGCTCTCCCTACCCACATTTTCACCAGGAAATATTATTTAGTTCTTATGGTTGTTGCATAAAAGTGTTTAATTTTTACTAATAGGTCTTGTATGGCTATAGGTACTTCAGACAGATAATTCTCAACTTAACCAAAACATATTTCTGGTCTTTTTCATCATGCCTCTTTAACAGTGAGGAATGTGAAAAGAAAAAGAGGGAAGAAGTGGTGGGAAAACATCGGAGGTTACATAGGGAAGCTGACATCCTCTAGACCCCTGGCAAAATTAGGTGCACAAGGGCAGGTGATTGTATCATAAAAGCTTCCTTGAGAAGCACTGGAAAATGTTAGAATAACAATTGTTTCAGAGGCATGAAAACTTTCACAGGAGGAAAAAAGATTTCCAGACATTTATTTCTGGAACTGTACACCAGGTATTAAAGTACAACAAATACAAAATAATGTTCAAAAAAATCAGTGTTTATGTACAAATATTAAAACCAATGCAACAACAGCAACTTCATCTTGGGCATCCAATACTAAAATGTTGCGATTGTCACTAATTCATGTTATTAAGCACAAGGAATACCAACCTGTATTTAGGAATGACTGGAATTACTAGTTGTTTCTGAAAGGACGGTAATCCTCAATTCTTGTTAAACAATAACTGGAAAGTTGTCCCACACCCATGGAAAAACTATAACCATGATACTGCGTAAATTAAGTTCCCATTTATAGACAATGTGCTTATAACACTGGGCAAACAGTCTTCTAATGGTCAGTTTATCCACTAGTTTACATTCAATCTTGAAATATCCACTAAAGACTTTGGTTAAATTAAACAGTATCACTAATACACTACTGGATCTGAAATTAACATATGGTTTGAGACTCAGTTTTAAAGAAAAACTGCACAAATTAAGCAAGTTGTACACAATGTAGTATACTTCAGACAGTATTGTACAGCCTTCAGGTAAAGTCAACAATTTGACCATAACAAGAAGAAAAATGAACACTTAAAAAGCTATCAATGAGAGAATGGCTAACAGAAGTCAAAGTATTGCTCTAAACACAGCACCAGTTACACTTCTAAGTGAATCAGCTATCTTTTTCAGAGTCCCTGTAGTTAAGTGATAACCTACCAAACTGTAATTGCCCATGATGGATTTTTGGTTTGTTTTTATGAAGGGGGGGGGGGGATACACTCAGCAATGAATGAAGAAGTTGTCAGTTTGTTAGAAGAATTGTGCTTGACACACTAAGAATCTTCATATGGCTACAGTACTGCCACCATACTGACCCTCAAACACAATTCTTTTAATAAACAATAGCCATTTCTCCATTAAAATGTTTAAAATAGAGGAAAAAGGGTTAAGTCCAGCTTTTAAAAGAAAAATTCAATAAATAGCTATTTTACATGAATAAAGTCATAGTGGTACAAATTTATGAATGTCACATCAAGCATGCACAAAATGTTACTATACACAGAAGTAGTCAGAAAATATTGAAATAGATATCTAAAAGATATGCAGAATGTACATATTTACATAATCTTGCAAATTATTGCCTCATTTTAACAACGAATTAAAAGTAAACATTACCAGCTAGCTAGCCCACAGGCTAAATTAGATTAGCAATTAAAAATCTATTAAAACTAGCCAGAATTCATTGTTCTCTCATACCATATTCAGAATTTTGGTCAAAAGTCTTTATTAAATAACTAAAGTGTCCATTCAACTTGCTGACAATCAAAACTTTTAGACAAGAAACTAGACTGTCTCAGTCTTCATTAAGACTCCAGCAATGCATAGATAAACTGAACATAGTACTGCATCAGCTAAATGAGAATGGGCGTGTGTTCATTTAAGTGCAACTGGTATATGCATTCACACGTTTGTGTAATGGTTTTCTTTTTATACAGACCAGCCACTGTAAACCTATAAACCTGAATGTATAGCAGGGGGTGGGGAGAGAGTATGGCCAGTATTTTACAAAATTACATAAGATGTGTTTATCCAAAAACAAAAAAAGGATACAAAGTACAGAGTTCAGCACAAATCACAGCAACAAGAAGCTGACAATTTGGCTAGATGTGTCAGAATATGACAGGGCCAAAGCTACCCATGACTGACTGTGTACTCATCAGATTGATATATTTTAGATGTATATTTTGGAACAGGTCACCAGTGACATTTGTCCACTGTGCTAAAACAAACCGATAAAAAGTCCAACTCGGTGTGCTAATGTGTAGAACTCTTCAAAGCCATCTCAAGGTACAATGCAGGGAACGTCACTAGGTTGCATCTCTAACTCAGGATGTCAATGCAGCTCACAGTATATAGAATAAATACCCTCCCTTTGAAGTGTTAACTTAGGCGTTTGCTTCCTATTTATGCAGTGCAACCATGAAATCATTACTACCAACACTGAAACACGCATCCTGCTAAAACAAAAAACAAAAAAAATTAAAAATTGCAGTATACTTAAATTAAATATGATAGTGCCATGTGCAAAACCAGACATGTTTTACTGCATTTTAATTGTAATATAAAATTAATATTTTTGTAGAAATGTGTGTCACTCAGCACACATTTAAATGGTAACTTTCAATTAAAAACTGATAGCCCAAGCTCTAATGGCTTTCCACAAATCTGATTCCGTGAAAGGTATCAAAAACAAACAAACAAACAAAAAACAACCAAAACCATAAAAACATCTGTATCAAAGATTCCTCTTGGGAATATAAAATGCACTTCAGCTTTTATCAATCCAAGAAGGAAATGAATGAATTAGAAGATCAATGTTATAACTATAAGCAATTGTAAGTTTCAAGGTTTTACTGCATCATCACACTCTATAAACCTACGGTCCCTTTTTGAACTGCAGTTCTCTGAACTTAAGGCAAGCCCCCAGATGTAAATCATTAGTGGTAAGTCCTAAGCTGTGCAGAATGTACCACCATCTGTCAACAGCCTTAGGAAAAGTGACATAACATTTGATGTTGTTTCTCCTTCACATTACACTCTTCAGAACGTGGACAACCCACCCCTATCCCCCAAACAATATACCTCATCATTTGAGCCAATAGGTTTAAGTACACACACACAAAAAAATCATCAGACAGTATAACCATCTCCGTGTAAGGTAGCCATGGCCTGTAATTTGGTAAGAGCATCCAAGTGTGTCTCCAGACTTGGCTCCTACAGTTTCTTGTGCTAAGCATCCATCAAGATGAACCTGCTGTTTTGTAAACTGAAGTGCTCTGGTTTAATTTTGGATGAGAGAAGGTTCCATTTAAAAATATCCTCGTATGTTTGTGCAGTTTAAATTAAAGAAACCTTTCCCTGCTTTTTAAAAATGCTACATTGAGCAGGGATCAGGACCGGTACCTGTAAACAATCGTTATTCCACTGCATCCATTAGAGCAGAAGCAACTTAGACTACAAAGCCACTCCCATCAGTTCAAAACTTCTGTGCTGGTTTTGAGACAGCAGTCTCTGTCAACAGGTTTAAAAAGAAACAGAAAGCAGAGCTTAAAGCTGCACCACAGAGTTCTCTTTGTCCTCAAACTCTGCTGAACATTGTATGACGTTTCCACATTTATGGATTGGAAAAAGTGAAATTGCTCTTGATAAATCAAGATATAGTTCTGTACATAAAGACATCACTGATGTCATCGTTCAAACTTCCAGTGAAAGACTAAGCAAACCTGATCATTTCCCATCAAGTTTACCATGAACTGCCAAATAGAGTCCACTGTTTCTTCAATTGCTGCCAAGTTCATTCCGAGTGGAGGGCAGTATGCTGGTGTAATGCATGGGCACTGATGAAGCCGTTTGTCTCGTTCGCAGATAAACTGCTGAAGTCAGCCACCGAGACGGCCATTTTGGCACTGGTAATGTGATGCGTGTGATTCTCAAAATCAACACCCAAGTTGTTCACAGAGACATCATTCATGAAGGATTCTGGGACCGTGATTCCCATTTTTAATCTCTTGGCAGGCCTTTCAGACTCCTCGGTGCACATGTTCATTGGGTTCAACTCTGAGTGATAAAATCCAGTCTCAAATAAATTAAAACAATCACTTTCGCCATTACTGGGCAAGTTAAGCAAATCTTCTGTCACAACAGGCACATGATTAACTGCTGTTCGGGGCAAGCTGTCCAGAGGTGGAAAGGCATCATCTAAGCAGTTCACATTTGTCGAGTGGCAGACTGTGGCTACGCTGTTGGTCAGTGCTGAAAGACAGAAAAAAAACATTCTACTTTAATTTACACCAATATACCGACACAAGCGGCAAGCTTTTCCATATCACGTTTCTCGTATTCTTCAACTCACCTGTTAAATCGTTGGCAGTGATAGAGTTCAGGATGCTCAGCTGTTGATCAGGAATTGGCTCCGGTCTGCTGTTTGCTGTTATGGCTGAAGTATGCACTGCTCCACCAAGAGCTTCTGCTTCATCTACCAATCGATCCATATAGTCCCTGTGAGGACACAAGCACTGAAACATGACTTAACTGGCTCTGACTGAATGATAGCTCTGCAATATTATAATACTGATGACAGGAAGTTTAAAAAAAAAGATTAAGAAGGAGGCAGGGAAAAGAGACCTTCTAAAATCTTAGAACGTACGTGACTCCAGGATGGTGGTTGTACTTCTTTTTTCCAAATCTTGTTTGTTGAGCAAAATAATCATACCGTTCGGATTTTTTCCACATATAATAAAATGCTACACATTCAGCAACTGTTCTGGTTCTCACCTAAAAAGAAAAACCAACATGTTCAAGCCTTTCTGTTATTTTCTTTGTAATGAGTTTTGTAATTTTTGTAACGGTTTTCACAAGCAGTGAAACACTAGAGGCCTTTTATAGCTGTTCTCCAGATTGGATTCCAGATTAAAGATATGTGCTCCATCTCGATTGTCAGCACAAAAGATGAAGTAGAACAAGCAACTTGTCATGATGCATTTCTATACAACTAGATGTAACTTGCCATAGAACTCGGTACCGCAAAGAGGTTCAAGCAAACAAGATGGGTGAACTCTTTTTACTCTGTCAGAGGAAGGGAAAATGTGAATCCAGGTCATAGTCTTTGTGTTTAGAAGACCATCTCCTACTCAATGCTTTCACTTCTGACTAAATAAGAATGTTGTGTCATCCATGGGTCTACAGCAACTATCCATGAAGATGTCTTATGACGCCTTCAAGATCTGTGAGCTTCCTGGGACAAACCTTCATTGGCCACACTGAACTTAGTCAGACACATTTAATTCTACCAGCCACCTAGTATCTATTATCTCATTTCAGACCAGGAGTATTAGAAACTACTGGCGAGGAAAAATTCATTTCTCTATAAATCAAAAAGAAATAAACTCGGTGGAAGATCTTTCTCCTTTAACTTCAGATGACAAAGTCTTTGTTTGAAACAGTAAAACAGCTAATTTCTAAATGAACAGAGCAGCTATGTTTTGCTTTCAAAAACAACAACAAAGAAATATAAACACTAAAGGCAGTAACATTCCACTGCAGACCTGCACAGGCTGACTCATTTACTAAATGAGCAGCTGTACAACATTTGTTGAAAAAGTAACATGAAAAATGGCCAGTCAGCAACAATATGTTGTTTACATTATTCTACATACCTGCTTTAATTGGTTTCTTCTTGGAATTTTAAAATGACTCAACACCATGTGTTTCATCAATTTGTACACCAACGTACCTTATTTTTTTGTATGAGATGAAAATCTTTCCCATAAATCAGAAGTGCATGTTCAAAATTTCTACATTCCTCTTCTGTCCAGGCTGTCATCTCTTTAAAGCGGGAGTAAAAGGATGAGAAGAGTTAAGATTTGATTGCCTAGTCTAACAGACATCCTGGCTCTAGCATATGGACAGCAAAGATACTCTCTCCAACTCAATAACAGCAGTTGAAACATGAAAATAAGTGGCACCAGGAGTATAACAGGCGGGGGAGGGGGTGGGGATGACTCACACCCATCTATAAGACTATATAAGAGAACTGCATATGTTGCTCCACGGGAATCTCTGGACAGCAGATGTTTTCCTGGACAGCTCCATTTTTCTTTAACTTTCTCTAAGGCAGGGGTGTCCAACCTTTTTGCAAGGAGGGCCAGATTTGTTGAGGTGAAAATGTGTGGGGGCCAAATGCCGCTCACAGCCTCCTCCGGGTGAGGTGAAGTTTCTTTCCAGAGAGGGAAGTGCCCAGCGCCAGGGGGAGGGTCGCTCATGCATACCCTCCTCAGAAAGAAAGTAGCCACCCTCCCCAAAGAGAGCTGTTGAGGGGGAGGAGAAGTGAGGTGACCACTGCCCAGGATGCCACTCTGCAGCACGCCCCTTCACAGTGGTTCAAAGGAAGGTTGTGGGGAGCCTCCCCCTATTCCATGGGAGGATCTTCAAGGCCTCCCCTCACCTGCCCTCCTTTTTTCTGAGGGGAAAATAAACTCAATTTCTCATTGGGATGAGTGACAGGATGAGCTGCCAGGGAGAAGAGGCTGCGGGCCATTCAAAATTTGAAAACGGGCCGCTTTTGGCCCCTGGGCCGGACTTTGTACATACCTGCTCTAAGGTGTACAACATTAAACACAGTGGTACCTGGACTTACAACCGGCTCAACCTACAACCATTTCAAGTTAAAACCAGCAGCAGTTGCAAAAATTTCCCTCGACTTACAAGGGAAAGGAGGGCCAGACTTATAACCAAAAAAGGGCACAACAGTTTAACCGTCTTTGCTGTTTTTTTTTTCTTCAGCTAACTGTTGGTCACGGATTCTCTGTAGCTCCTTCGCCCCCATGATTAGCTTTGGAGAGAGACTATCTGGTATTTTAGGTTTAAAAAAGATATCCTCCCACCCTCCCCTGCCAAAAGCAGATGGATTAACTGCTTTTGCATTAGTTCTTATAGGGAACTATGCCTATAAATACAAACTCCACCTATGCTTCTATGGGAAACGATGCTTCTACCTATGAGCAAAAAAAACTGCTCGTATGGATTAATATCATTTCAGTGAATTCCTATGGGAAATAATGCTTTGACTTACAACCAACTCGAGTTAAGACCATCATCCATGTTCGAATTACGGTCGTAAGTAGGGGACCCACTGTACTTATGTTCTGCCCAGCTAATTAGATCTTCTACATTCATTCAGGCCAGTAAGAAGCTACAACCAAAACCCAGCATCACACTAACAAGAGTGGTGCTGTTTCTTTCCTAGGACTGGGTTGTATCATGGCACCAGTGATACTACAAGTAGAGAGGGGGCTTCCTGTGAAGCACAACTCTAGCCAATAACAGCTGGGGACAAGCACCCTCCTGAGCTGCTCATGGGGCAAGCTGTCCAGAGGTGGAAAGACATCATCTAAGCATTTGTTGAGTGGCAGACTGTGGCTGTACTGGAGGCAGGAAGAGCTAACTGGGGTTCTGCATAGAATCCTTCTACTAAATGCGTAGAATCCTTCTACTCAAGTTTTCTTACCTTGAGATGACTTTCCATTTGAGCAGTATCTCTCAATGGCTTCTTTTATATTGTGGTTGCATTTTAAAAGTTCATAGAGTGCCTAGAACAGAATGAAATATTTTCTTTTCAGCTCTAGTTAGAAGGAAGGTAAGTAGTTCAAGTTACAGCCCCATGGCAACCAATGTTTTTAGCTTTCTTATATAGAAATATCTTCAGTTCTTCTGCTTTAATTGTATCTATATGTATGTAGGGGGTATAGAGTAGAGTAGGGAGGCCTAGATGGCGCGGCATAGAAATTCAATAAATAAATAAATAAATAAATAAATAAATAAATAAATAAATAAATAAATAAATAAATAAATAAATAAATAAATAAATAAATAAATAAATAAATAAATAAATAAATAAATATAATGGCCACTGGTTACAATAAACTACATTTGATCTGATTTATCTTCAGCTATTTAAATAGCATTACCAAATGAAGCTATATAGTATGCACCTCAGTATGATGCGCTAGGTAGAAGATACTGAGTTGGACTATATTTTTCACAAACAGAACAGTTTTTACATGTGCAGAAGGCATCTGCCAGTCCCTACTGGTAGGGGGACTAAGTGATATTTGCAAATTCTGTTCTCTTTCTGCAGCCTCCAATATCACATCCCACACTATTTTGGAGGACCCCCAAACCTTCCAGAGCAGATTTTTTGGTGGTCAAAGAGGGAACAGGAGAATCGGCAGAGTATTTTTACCTCCTACTTCCTCTCCATCCCAACATCCCCTCAGCTCCTACAAGCAGAACCTATAAAGCCCCAAATGGCCTGGGTCCAAACTATCTCAAAGACCATATTAGAGATGGGCACAATTCAACATGCTAGTTTTAACCTATAAAGCCCTAAATGGCCTGGGCCCAAACTACCTCAAAGAGGACCATAGTTTCCAATATGAGTCAGTTCAGGTGTTAAGGTACTCAGGAAAGAGGCCTTTCTCTCGATCCAACCACCTTCTCAGGCACATCTGGTAAGAATATAACCAAGGGTATTCTCTCCTGCATGAAAGATAATTGCTAGAGATTCTGGTTAACTTTGTTTTTATTTGACTTATTCATGTTTTGCTACTGTATATTTACAATTTTTAAATTTCTTTTCTTTATACTTTGTTATAACTTATGATTGTGATGGCTTGTAGCCAAGACAATAAAATCCATTGATTGATTGAACCAAGGGAATTCTGTTATTGCTCCCAAATGTTGGAACCTCCTCCCAGAGTTGGCCAGACATGCCCCATCTCTAATTTCCTTCTATAAACAGGCAAAGATCTTTCTCTTCAGGCAAGCTTTCCCTGAGCAACAGACTACCTAGTATCTTATTTTAAGTAGGCTGGTTGCATCACTGCTTTGACTGATGTTTGTATAGCTACCTGTAACACACACACACATTTTACTATTATCAATTTACTCTCCTCTGATTGTTCTTGGCACTAATATTGTATTTTTAATGTTATGTCATTCGTTGTTATTAGCTTTGAATATTGTTTCTTGAGAAGTGTGATGTGCTCACTATCATCAATTTTGAACAGGTGAAACTTACAAAATTTGAATACTGTGAAGAAGTTCATTTCTTTCAGTAATGCAACTTAAAAGATGGTACGAATATATGACAGAGACTCATTATATGCAAAGCAAGATAGTTCAAGCTATGAGTCATCATAATTCTGATGATTAGGGTTTACAACTCATGAAAACCTCAAACCTCCAATGTTAGGTAATTAGAATATTGTAAAAAGGTGCAAGATTCTAGGCTCAAGGCGTCCAACTCTAATCACTGTCTTAATTCATGTAATTATCTTGCTTTGCATGTAATGAATCAATCTTATATATTAGTTTCACCTTTTAAGTTGCATTACTGAAAGAAATGAACTTCTGCAAAATATTCTAAATTTTTGAGTTATACTGTCCTCCAATGCTGTAGGCTGCCTGGGGTCCTTTTCAAGGAGAAAGGCAGGTTAAAATATGTTAAATAAAACTAAAATAAAAATATCTCCCATTATGAACTGGTTCAGGTGCTATTGTTATCAGGAGAGGCATTCCTTGGACTCTAGTCCATTATGTGAATAAAAAGGCAACTCTCGATTCAGTCTTTATATACTGTATATTTTAATTAATTTTTAGATATTTTGTTCTATTTTGAGCTGGATATTACATAACATAAAATTTTAAAAACAAAACCCCTTATTATTATTATTATTATTATTATTATTATTATTATTATTATTATTATTATTATTATTATTATTATTATTATTATTATTATTATTATTATTATTATTATTATTATTATTATTAATTCATCAAAAGGACTGTAGCGTTTAACAAAAGTAAACCAAATACAGAAAAAATGTTTCATTTCTTTTTCTGTGCATAAGCATTACCAAACAGTAAGTTGACAAATTTATACACCACTAAAATTAAACACGTACCTGCTCATTATCTCTTGTGTGCATTCCTTCAGGAATTCGGCCAAACTCTTTTTCATTTCCAGTTCTTAAAGAAGTTTCAAAAAGATACTCTTTAACTTTATTCTCTGAAATCACACCAGGTTGCCAAAGTAGCTGATCATCATTTTCATACACTGTTAAGAAAAAGCACGGTTCAGATTCTCCAGTAATATATATAGAGAGAACTATCTGAAAGTGTTTGGTCTACTATAATGACCTCCTTCCAAAATAAAAATGAATAAACAGCAAACTGAGAATTTAAATGGAATAATCAAACTAAAGCACCTGGAAAACTATTCATATAATACATCATCCTTCTTAACAAATCTTAGTTATATTAGTTCCCGGGTGAAGAAATTCAAGGACTCCCACACAAGATTTTATTTAAAGTACAGTTTAGCTACAAGGATTCACATTTTGAAGAAAAAAGGACAGTACAGAGGGCAACAATGAAAGATGGCTTTCAAAAATTGTCTTCTGTTCAATTTATGAGATCTGAAATAGTGGCTCTCAAAGTCAAGCTCATCATATCCTCCAGTCAGCATGTCCAAAGTGTGGCCCTCCAGATGTTCTTGAACTGCAACTCCCAGAAGCCTTCAGCACTA
>JAIOUR011672540.1:0-10000 GCA_020711275.1 Calotes versicolor
ACCGACAACTGCACTAGCTGCCTCCGTGCCAGCCTAGGGCTACTGCTGTCAATGCTCCCACCAGCCAATGGGCCCCACAGGCTGAAAAAACAACAACAAGGAATTTATTGAAAAATATTGACTGGGGAAAAAACCGCAAAAGACAACCACAATTAGTGAACCACGACTTTGTGGGGGCTTACTGTAGCTGTAAGAATAAAAAATAACAAAACAACTCTCTTTGCCTCAGGAGAAGGCAAGGTATTATGTGATGCTCTCTACAACAACAACAATAACAACAACAACAAAATTAAATGTATATTAAGTAAAATTGGTCCCCAAACACAATAATTCTAAACTGCAAAACAACAGTCACTATTCTTGAAATCATGGGCTTGTAAGGATTTGAAGCACTGAAGTGGTTATTTGTGTCTTATTCTAGAAATAGTCACTCCATGGCTTGCTCTTTCTCTGTGTGCTTGATACTTCAAGAGAAAGAGAAATGTTGCACAAATTATCTTTCGATTGATATTGGGTTCACCCACACAGTGATGCTGTCTCTGCTCGTTCTGGGATTGTTCTGGTATTTTGTTTTTGTTCTAGATTTATTTGCTACATAGAATTACAGAGTTTTAGAACTTGTATTAACACCAAGAGTCATCAATTAGAGCCCTCTGTCAGGATAGGAGAACAGCTGAGGTCACAAGCTCTGCCTTAAATGAAGGACAGTCCACAAGGGCAGGGGTGGCTAACCTGTGGCTCTCCAGATGTTTAGGACTCAAACTCCCAGAAGCCTTCTCCACTAGCTCTGCTGGAGAGGGCTTCTGGGAGTTGCTGTCCAAAACATCTGGAGAGCCACAGGTTAGCCAGCCCTGCACAAGGGTATTGATTCTACCTTCAAATGGCTCTTACATTTGGACGTTTTTCAAAATGTTTCGTCATAATCACATTTGTTGTAACTCAAATCCATTACTTCTGGTCCTTCTCCCTTGAGCTGCAAGAAAACAAGCCTGCCCCGTCTTCCACCTGACAGCCCTTCAGATACGTTAAGATCACTATCATATCACCTCTAAGACGTCTCTCCTCCAGGCTAAACATGTCACTCCCCTCAACGTTGGGTTTGGCTTTCAAACCTCTTGTTTGCCACAGGCAGCATTGCCAGGACTTTTCCATAGGCACACATCAAGTCCCGCTGCACAGTCTATACAAAACACCAAGTCCACAGCAGATTGCATATCTCCAACTGCCCATATTGCACATTGTTTCCTTCATTCATGGCCACCAGGCTAAAACTATTCAATTGCTTATACTGCCTCTCTTGGAAGGGCACGTTAGCATGATGTGTGCCAGGCAAACTGATGAGAGTAGTGCTCTCCTGGCACTGAATTGATCTTGCAGAACAAGTTGGTGAGTGCAAGGAGACGGTCTAAACAGAGCTGGCCTTGATCCTGCCCTAATCAGTGACCACCTCCCTCGACGTGGCATTACTTGGGTCCCGCAAAGCAGTGTCCTTTCTCCTCTTGCACATGGTGAAAGGTAATCGGCAGGATCTGTATACAGAAGCAAGAAGGCCATGAAAATATTTTGGTCTGGTTTGTTTTGTTTAAAGAAGCCTGTTTTTCAAAAGCTTGCAAGCGTGACCAGTTCAGCTTGGCCCGGTGCTTTGTTTTGAAACACACTCAGCAGCCCAGGAAGAAGAAAATGTTAAACAGTGGAGCTGCTCGCAAGGGTCCTGGCAGGCGAGAGGGGAGCAGCCCGGAGCTTTCGGTTCTCTCAGAGTGGTTTTGTGAGTGTTCTGCCTGGCCTGGCCTTTTGTGTCTGTATGAAGTCTGTTTGTGTGTTGGATGACATTTGGGTCTTTGTTGTGGTGTTGGATATGTCCTAACTGGACTGTTGGTTTAGTGTTTTTTTTTTTTTACATTGTGATGTAAAAAAAAAAAAAAGAATAGAACATGCGTAATTCCAGGGAGAGGTCCCTTAGCAAATGATTGAACCTCTGGAATCTCCCAAAGTGGCTGCACAGGTGCAGAAGAATACCCTATTGTGTGAGTTCACCAAATGACCACTCAAAGAACAGAGTTACAAGTAGGCAACATGTCTGCTTTGTTGTATAGAAATGAATATCTAGCAGTATCTGCAATCCATGAAAGGTTGTGCCAAGCAACACATCTTAGTCTTCACTGTGCCACCCTAATCCAGTTTTTGTTATAACTGTATTATGAAAAGATGGAGACAGGGGACTATTATCACCAATCATTCCTCTGAGACTTTTTAGCACCACTGCCAGCAGGGCTGCATCTACGTGGCATATTTTGCGAAGGCTGTTTTAGCACCACAGTGCTTAGAAAAGGAAAAGAAAAAAGAAAAAAGCACACACACACACACACACACACACGAGGGAACAAAAGGTGCCGAGAGAGGTGATCAGTTACAACAGGGATTTTGTGCCAATGTCAGGACTTGACTAGATGTCCCAGCCTATTCTTTGGACCAATACGGATCCGCATTAGAGGTCAGCAATTTCCACTTAGGTTTGCTCATAAGATGTCAGGGAGAGAGAGAAAACTTCTGCATGGAAGGAGTTCAAATGAACTAAGAAACCGAGCTTACTTTATGAACTCAAGTGGAGCTACTCAATGTTGGTCAATGCTGCCCTTGCTCATTTGTCCACTGAGAGACCTTTGCACAAACTCTTATTCAATGGAAAAATTTCAACATAGTTTTATTACTTAAGGATTGCTCAACACCCGAGCAGAGATAGCATCATCCTAGTGATTCGGCTGGCCTGAAATACAGATGAGAACACAGACTCTGAAACCTTGCTTTAGAAACAAAAAAGGTGACATGCATTTTCATTCACAACTTTGTCAGGTTACACAGTGGATCTGGATAGGGAACTATAAAAGCTCTGCCTCTGAAACATATCAGGCCCTCCTGCTCTTAGCCAATAGTGGCATTTTTGCCCCAGGTTCAGATGACATGGTTTGTAGCCTGCTTTTAAGTCCTTTTGGGATGCGGTGGCTCAGTGGGATAGAACACAGACTGTCGGCCGCAAAGGTAACAGTGTTCCATGTAATATGCTCGCCACATGTTCACAGACTTGCACAACGCTGGCTCTTCGACTTAAACACAGAGATGAGCACCACCTAGAGAGCGGATACAACTTGCATGCATGTGTATGTGTGGGGGGCTTTAGCTTTACTTGACCTCCCCAATAAGTCCTCTCACAAAAGCTTACTTGATTTCTTCCTCAAATAAAATGCTGTCAACTGATGCAGTATTCCTTTCTTTAAAAAAAAAGCAACAACAGTTCCCTCTGTACAACCCCAGAAGCCTGAGTTAATTTTCTAATTAGGTAATAAAAGTAGTAACCCCATTTCAGACTTATAGATGCCATGGTAGCAGAGGAAGTTTTGACTCTGCAAATGTTTAGGGCTACAATTCAGGTCAGCTATGCCAAACATTATTAACACTGTTAAGAGATAACAAAGTTTGTTCAGTCACCTGCTTTTCTCTCTTACAGAGGCAAAGACAGCTTATGATATACCTAAAATCAATAATTTGCACAACAAATTGCAGAATTAAACGAACTATTAGATTGAGATGTGATGCACAAAGTCTTAAGCCATTTAATGGTGAAACTAGACAGAGAAATAAATGCAAATTTGCTTGTATTTGCTCACTGTGAAGTCACATCAGCAAATTCAAGAAGCCAGGAATTCACATGAATGAGCCACATTGAGATAGAAGGAAGCCTCTTGGCAGGAGACATGGTTACAAGGGAACTGCCTCATAAGATGTAATCAAGGTCTGTTTCTTCTTGCTATCTTTTAAAATTGGGATTCCCCAACCATGTGCACCTTGAAGAGTCCTCCAGGCCACGGGGGGGGGGGGGGGGGGAAAGGTTAGAGACAATCTCTCAGAGAAGAGCTTTGCAGTACCCCTTGACGTCCAATCAGGTGTTGATTTGCGTTAGTCCGCACCACTAACCAGTGACCAGACTATTCTGGAGTACTCTGATGGTCTATATGGGTCCCTACATAACAGAGTCATTAAGTGATCTCAAACTGTGTTACATTTCATACCGATGGGGGATACGTGCCCTGAGACCAAAACCATACAGCCTTTTGCAATACTGGAACTTGTACACTCCTGGTTCCATTCCTACAAAATGTTCCAGCTCACTCCAACAAACCAGCAAAACACTGCCATAACGCAACAAAACAGTTACTCTGGACACACTGGTTGTCATCTGAAGTGGTTTCGCCAAATTCTAGCTCCTGCTCTTGCTTTGAACTCTATCTCGGGCATCCAGACCCAGCCACCGCGTCCCATGTTCAGGTTATCATCTAATTACACTACTGCATTTGCATCATATGTGTGTCCAGAGGTCCAGAGGCTGATGTCAGAAGCAGCTATTAATGTACTGAGGAGGCAGAGAAGGTGTAGGAAAATGGATCATATAAAGTTATATCCACTGTTTTGGCTGACATTTTTGGGTCAAATTGAAGGTAGGAATCTCTATTCAAATCTGGATTATCTGTAGTATATAAAAAACCTAGTTCCCCTCATGTAATTCTTCATGTTTTTACTAACATCTACCTTCAGTGAAGGGAGCATAGTCTGAAGAACTCTTTGAACCTTTTACTTGAGTATTTAGGGATAGCTCGTGTGGAACCTGCAAAACTCCACCTGCCTCGGCATCACATCTGAACCAATTCTGGGGCTATTTACCTTAGTCAGAGATGTAGTAGCTTTTTTCTTTTCTCTGGAGTTTTGGAGAACACAAAAGTGTGTCATGTTTGTAACTTTTTATTGATCCAATGAAGGTATTTTCACCCTGAATTATGATACCCACTACATATTTTTGGCATTTTAATACATGCTCTAGGGAAATACTGTAAGGAATTCTCATATTGAGTTTGACAAGAAAATCTGTGCTGCTGTGTTATTTGTATCAGATATTGCCTGGGTATTAAGGTATTAACTGGTGGTAATTTCTCACTGCGTGCCCCAGTTTATCTGGTTTCATAACAGATCGCTTTGAGACGGTATGTTTATTATTTCACCCTTCATTTATCAAATATTCACTAAATACGTTTAAGAAATCAATTTCCACTGAAGCTCTCTCACCAGGATCATTCATCATTTCAAGTATTAGAGGATTAAAAGAGGCTAATTAATTATTGCCTGCAGGTGAAAAGGGAGTTATGCAATTTAACTTAAGACTACTTAACTTGGAGACTTCATTGAAAGTTTTTGTATCCACATGCAGCAATGCATTATAAATAGAAACAATTTTCTTTTGATACAAAAACATTGGTTGCTTTCTTCAGAGGAAGAAACATAAGAATTCCCTTTCACTCCCTTCTAAGTACAGTACCACCTCTGCAAAAGTGAGGGATGGGAAGTCAGCTTTGACCTGATTTCATTAATAATAATAAACAGTTATGAGAGAGAAATTGCACATTTCTGTCTATATTGTTTTCAGAACTACTGGAAGAATTCTCACTGAAAACTGGACAAAACTTGTAAACTGAGAATGTATTTCTAAGCAAAGCAACAAAACAACAACAAGAACATGAGCTGAAATGCTGTTGATTAGCACAGTAAAACCATTGACTCAATGGGGAACCAACTCATACATAAATACTGTTGATTCAAACAGGCCTTCTTTAACTTTGACCACGTTAAATTTACAACTAGAGTAGGTCCATTGAACCAAATGTAACTCACTGGTTAAATGACTCACCAAATTTTGGTGATTCATTACTCTAGGGGTTTACTCTAGGGTGACTTACTACATCAAGCTCCATAGAATTTCAGCCATTGTTTGTCTTAATCAGGATCCTTCTGTTAACAACAACACGAACCCCCCGGTGTATATATATATATTTCCTTTTCTAAACACAGCAACTGGAAACCCTGACCACAGGAATGGTATTTTACTACTGCATACCACAGAGCGAGCTGGTTTCCTCTTACTTCTGCACTGTCCATCAGCCATGGTGTTTGCTTAGTAGGCATTCTTTCCAGAAATATAATCGGAGAGACATGAAAGAGTTGCAACCTGTGAATGTGAACTGGAGAGCTTTTGCTTCAGTATAGCGATTGTGAGTACCAGTTTTAAGTTCTGCTGGACAT
Source organism: Calotes versicolor (assembly GCA_020711275.1). Lineage (NCBI taxonomy): Eukaryota > Metazoa > Chordata > Lepidosauria > Squamata > Agamidae > Calotes > Calotes versicolor. The sequence continues at coordinate 6,124 of JAIOUR011672540.1, forward strand.
TTCCCGTAACGAAGTAAGTAGCTTTTGTAGCATTTACTGTATTTTTTGCCCTATAAGACGCTCCGGCCCATAGGACGCTCCCTAATTTTAGAGGAGGAAATCAAAGAAAATATGTTTTCCTTGTTTTCCTCCTCCCCAGGCCCAGCTGTGCTACCGTCGCTAGACCCAGGGGAGCCCAGCAGCAGTTTCCCATAGGAATACATTGGAAGCTGATTCATCAGCTCCTGGATTAACTGGTTTCCAATAGATTCCTATGGAAACACACTGCTCACTCCCCTGCTTTCCACCCTTCCAAAAAAAAAAAGCATCTATTTATACAGTATAGATGTGAAAGGTAGTCAGTAAAAGAAGGTAGTGGGATCTTTCCAAATAACTCCGAACTTTGTATTGAAGTAATAGTAATAATAAGAAGTGAGACGAGGGAGGCCAGACGTTCTTTTCTACTGAATCATCAGTTTCCTTCAGTGTATGTGTATTCTTTCCGAGCTGATTGTGGAACATTTTATTTTGCCTTCCTGTCAGCAGGGCTGCTGGTGCTTCCAAGCTTTGTAGAGAATGTTCACACAAGACATTCAGTTATGGCCAGGACTAGAAAAGCTAGCTAGACTATTTTGAGGAACTGTAACTCCCTAAAGCTCTGGTGATGGCTGTTGATATTATGATTTTTCAGAGGTCACATATGATTCCTCCCCCTCCCACTGTTGAGGCACAACTTCAGACCAATGTCCACAAATGTTAACTGTATAGAGCAATGATGGCAAACCTTTGGACTACAACTCTAACAGTCCTTTAGCACTCACTGGCAAGTGGCAACATAGGCTAGGGCAGGGGTGTCCAAACTTTTTGCAAAGAGGGCCAGATTCGGTGAGGTGAAAATGGGTGCGGGCCGACCATTCAGCCTGACAGTCTTTGAACCATTAATATTAAATGGAAATGAACTATTTATGGCCTAAACAAATAACTGCACTAATGTGATGGCTGATACTGAGGTCTCGACTGCATTATATAGGCCAGGTCTGCCTCTAAAATAGTGGTTTTTGAGAATGTCAGCAGAGAATGTCTTCTTGTACAAGTACTGTATGTCGAACCAAACAAGCTCAACATTTTCGTAGCAAATGTTTGAATCTCTTGCCCTCTCTTCACCCTCCATTTTTTTTCTGAGGGGAAAATAAGTGCCATATCTCATTGGGGTGAGTGACAGGCTGAGCTGGCAGGGAGAAGAGGCTGAGGGCCACTCAAAATCTGAAAATGGGCCGCATTTGGGCCCCGGGCCAGACTTTGGACATGCCTGGGCTAGGGCATTGATGGCGAACTTTTTGCACTCCAGGTGGTTTGGACTACGATTCTAAAATCCCTTCATCATTGGCAATGCACACTAGGAATTCCTGGAGTTGCAGTCCAAGATATCTGGAGTGCCAAAGCATTGCCATCACTGAGCTAGGGATTCTGGAAGTTGTAGTTGAAGACATCTGGAGTTCTAAAGGTTCACCACCCCTGGTATAGAGTGTAGAAGGAAGGGAATGGAGACTCAGGCATCCTCCATTTTTGTTCTATTTTCAAAAATTTGTGGTAAATAAGCAGAGAGTGTGCAGGAACTTGTCAAGCTTCTCGTTAAAAGCTACTATTTTTTTTAAACCAGGATCCTTTTAAAGAAAGGCTTTTTAAAAATACTTTCTTTGCTGGTTTGTTGTTGAATGGTGGTAAAAATCCAATGGAAATTTCTGAATGGGAGTCTTCCACTACAGACGTCCATCACAAAGCCATTTGAGCTTTATTGCAGGAATAGCATTTCTCTCTCTTTTTTCTTTTTTTCTTTTAAAAGAATCTTTAAAAATATTTCAGAAATCTTGCAAAAATCTTCAATAAATTTTCCTATCTGATGGATCTTCCTGTGTGATTTTTCCCTGCTAAATAAACTCTGGGAAGCTCTTAGAATCATAGAGCCATAGAGTTGAAGAAGGCCACAGAGGTCATCCAGTCCAACCCCCTGCCACGCAGGAACACCCATCAAAGTACTCCCAACAGATAGTCATCAAACCTCTGCTTAAAAACCTCCAAAGAAGGAGTCTCCACCACCCTCTGAGGCAGCATATTTAACTTCCAGACAGCTCTAACCATCATGAAGTTCTGTCTAATGTTCAGATGGAATATAGGCAACTAAAATTCATCCCCAGCACAAAGCAATAGACATGCAGGGTTTTAAAAGGACTGAAAAAGCAGAGGAAAAAAATACTGGACAATATGAGATATGATGAACTATGTATGTGCATGGCGGTGGCAACAACAACAACAACAACAACAACAACAACAACAACAACAACAACAACAAGAATCTACTGCTTGTTCTGTGTGAAGATCCTTCCGTTAAATATGGTGGCGTGGCAATGGCATTTTGCTTATAGAGATTTTGACAATATACTCCTATATCTCATCTCCCCTAAAGGGGTAGAAACAGTAGTGAAAAATCAACAAACAAGAAGTGGCAGGATGGTAATAGTCCCAAGTCTCCTGGGGCTAGCAATGGGGCGGGGGCAGAAGTAGCTCTTTTAGCCCTTGATGTAAAACAGAATGATTCAGTAGAAAGATCCCTGTGTTTGAGCTGGCACTGAGACCTCACTGGTCCCTGTTTGTCTCTATGTTAAGATTCTTCCAGATTTTTATGAACCTTGGCAGTCACAGTTCAGGGATGGGGAATACACATAGCTAACTTGCATTCTCCTTCACTACCAGTCATGCTGGCTACAACTGAAAACAGCAGTCCAACAACATATTGAGAAGCACATGCTCCTGACTGCTGTCTACTGTGTATCTAAAACTCTTCTCTTTAGTAGTCAGTCAGTGGCCATGAATTTCAGCCAGCCAGCAATTGACAGATGCATAATCACACATGATAATTCTTCCTGTCATAATTTGTGAGTGTTCGATGTCATTTTATGCTTCAGCTTGGCTTAGTTCATCCTATTTCACACATAATTGGCTGTAAATAGTGGGACCATTTGAAAATATTGTTATTACATTCATCTTATATGTTGCATACAGCTATTTTCCCAGTGCATTCGAGATGAAGTAACTAAATACTGTAGGAAAGGTTATTAGTAATAATTTCATGTGGTATTACTAAATAATCCAAAAATTAGCCCCAATCTTTAGATATACATTCTTGTGGGTTATGATAGCATATGATTCCAGACATCCACTTGCATTTTCTTTACCACCCATGCCTTTCTTCCACCACAGGACAAAGTAGCAATGAAGTTTTAGACAATCTTCCATCCAGGCCCTAAGCAGTACAAGCTTTCCTTAGCTTCAGTAAGCTGAATAAATCACATACCCTCAAACCACCTACTTGGCAACACAGATAACAGTAGCATCATTGCCTAGGTGTGAGTTCTTGGCTTATGCTGAAATGTTGCACTGACGTATCACTGTTGTAGAAGAGTTATCGATGTCTGTGCAATGTGCCTATTGCTGCAGGGGATAAGTAGATCTTTGATCCCTCAAAGGTGCACTATAGGTAGGTAGCAATTGACCATGTAATCTTTTTCAATGAGGTCTATTTTTTTAAAAAAAAATACTGTCCAAGTATAGCTTGTTTTTCCAAAATGTCAGCTTGCATGAGAAACCAACACCTAGAACACTGTTACCACTTTTCAGAAAACAAAAAAGAAGAAAACTGGGCTGCAGAGAAAAACCAAAAACCATTACAAAAAACAGCCTATTGGGCAGGGGTGTTAAATTGATTAAATGCCAATAGCCATGAGTCTCCTGGGACTAGCAACACTTCAGCCACTGGGGTGCTTTTTACGAGAAAGTTTTGGTTCAGAACAGGTGACAATGGGTTGTGATCCTCAAAAACCCATGCTGAAATAAAGATGAA
>JAIOUR011673651.1:0-11481 GCA_020711275.1 Calotes versicolor
GTTCAGAACAACGAAATTTAAAAAAGAAATTTGTAAAATCTACATCTAAAAACCTAAGAGCATCTGCAGAAACACACTTCAGCATATCCCACACACACATTCAACCCTCCCAGCCAGAATAAAACAACAATCCTAGTAAAAACACTCACTCAGCCCCCCACATTTCCTACATTCAGAGCCATAACTAATCTTGGGTAAAAACTGTTTCTAAATCGGCTGGTCCTGGTCTTAATAACCCTGTACTGCCTCACTTTTAATGAATATGTTTTCCGAACTAGCAATGCTGGCTAATATAGGCACTCCCAATACTGCCCTAGTAAATATGGATAAAAGCTTATTTATTTAGATATGCTCCATTTGAATGTCTCTGATTTTGCTATTTAAATACAGCACAAAACCTAGTACTGAACTGATAACTGAAAACCTGATTTTAAGTGAGGAACTGTATTATTTGTTTTATCCTAAGAAATATCTATTCCACAGAGGATACATTCAACTCCAGTTCTTGTCAAGGAGGCACAGTAGGGAATTAAACTCCCAATATCTGGCTCCAAAGCTATGGTATATAATGAAACCATAAACAATTTTAAAATAGTTTTAGCATAATTGAAGAAATGAAGAAACAGAGGAGGAGACAAAACACATATACCTAGAAGGTTTGAACAAAATCATGGTATTGGTCTCAAAAAGCTTTGAACAGTTTTAACTCGACCCGCAAATGATTTCTCACTTTTGTTTGTTTGTTTGTATGTATGTATGTATGTATGTATGTATGTATGTATGTATGTATGTATGTATGTATGTATGTATGTATGTATGTATGTATGTATGTATGTATGTATGTATGTACTAGCTATTGCCTGTAGCTGTCTGTTTGCTGATGGCTCTCACCAGGGGTGCCAACTCTGTGGGGGCAGAGGGGGCCAACTGCACTCCTACTCAGTTTTGTGAGGGGGCAGGGCACCAGTGGGAAAAATTGAATTTTTCCTTTTTCCCACTTGGATCTCACTGTTTTCTGCACTGGATGCTCCTAAAACCATTCTTTTTTGGGGAATCAGGGTATGTGGCTTTGGGGGTGTGGCTTCAGGATGTGGGTGTGGCTTCATAACCACACCCACTGCCCCCACGGTTTGAAAATCAAGTTGGCTCCCCTGGCTCTCACACCTGCCAGAAGAAGGCCTCCTCCCCACTCCCCGTGCTTAAAAGAGAACCCATTCTCACCTTGATATATACTCCTGCCCCTGCTGCTTATCCACTTCCTGATGCACGGTGCCTCTATTGGCGACTGTACGGTTAATCTGAATTTTCACCTCTAACCCAGGCTCTTCCAACTGGCTGTGTCGCATCACATGGAGCAGGAGCCAAGATGGCCACTCATCAGCCATTTTATAGTTATGGGAATGGGGCATTGAAATTTCAAGCAGTTCAGTCTTATTCCTTGTCTATATCATCAAGGTAAGCTGTGTGGAAAATGTCAGCTTTCTAGGTCAAAGGGTTTGGCCTGAGCGTTGATTGATGGGTCAATGTCAGTCAGTCAGGATTTCTCTTTTCATATATATAGAAGATGTATGTATGTATGTATGTATGTATGTATGTATGTATGTATGTATGTATGTATGTATGTATGTATGTATGTATGTATGTATGTATGTATGTATGTATGTATGATTCCTAATTATGCTTCAGTTTCAACAGTTAGATTGTATTTTCTAAGCCACCTAGAAATTAGTAATTTATTTAATACACTTCTATATCTGATTGTTGGTGAGATCTTTGATGCTGCTTGTTGATGTTAGGAGAGCACTGCAACACAAACCTGTTACACCATTCTTGCGTAGGGTTCTTGGGTAGGTAGAAAGATGTATATTAGATCTGAAAATATGCTACTGCTGTGGTTGTTGTTTGATGATGATATTTATTTGTCTCATAGCTCCCTCCTCTAACAACAACAACAACAACAACAACAACAACAACAACAACAACAACAACAACAACAACAGCAGCAGCAGCAGCAAAAAGCCCTGTAGCTTCCCTTGACTTGCACTAAAGGGCCATGTGGATCTGGGCAACATTTTGTGTCTTTGAGAGGCCAGACTTAAGTTGTCGGATAACGGATGATGTGCCACCGCCTCAGCGCCTCCAAGCACTGTTAGATCAGCACTCTGCCCGCTTGTTGGTATGGTAACGGCCCTTTATTTAGTGGGACACGCCATCCATATCGCTGTCTGGCTATTTGTACTTGTCTAATTATTATTACTCTTTGCATTTTCTTCCAGTGGATGAGTAATGGAGGAGAGTTAGAAGCAAGGGAAGGTGCAGGGGAAAGAGAGCAGTGATTTGTGGAATAGGTATCTCGTCTCTGAGAGGGGAACATTTATCTTGTTGAGCATCAGCTACAAGCAGAATGCTATGGAGGAGAATCTGATGCACGTACATGTACATTTAAGCTGTGCCCGTGTCTTTACGTGCTTACACACTGTGATTGGCCATCTTTAGGGTGGAAGGGAAGATGTTTGCTAGTAGGATACAATTCACACAACTGTAAGCTTTCTTACAGTTCCCACATATACCAATGAAAATGGAAGGAAAGGCCAAAACAATGGCTCCGTGTGCCATCTTTAAAAGAATCCATTGACATTCTGAGGGTTCAAGTTGTAAGTCTACATCCTAAGAGTTTTCCCCAACAGCATTCCGCCATCTAAGATGGTTAAACCTCTGCAAAGGCAAGACAAGTTTCAAATACTTGGAATGTACAGAAGTGGGGCAGGTTATCTTTCTTGATCATCCCAGAATGCTAGACACATAATAATGGGCTCAAAGTTTAGGAAGACAGATTGAGGCTGAATATTGGGAAAAACATCTTAACTGTTAGAGCAGTATGACAATGAAACCAATTTCCTTAGGAGGTGGCAAACCCTTGTAAGCACATTATTTTCAAGAAATAATGTACTGACTGGCACCACCATTGTCAATTGCAATTAGTAGCCTTACTTCGTCAATATTTTGAAACGAATTTGGAGAGCTATGGATGGGCTGAGGTTTTGTTTGCTTGTTTGTTTTGTTTTGATTTTTCATTTTAAAAAGCACGATGGGAATTGCAATTCAGAAGTAACTAGAAGGCATGCCCTGTGTGATGTAAGGGATGGGGCGAAGGAATAGGACTCTGGAGAACTGGGTTCGAATCACTGCTCAGCCATGGAAACTCACAGAAGGAGTAAAACTGGCAAAACCAGTCCTTAAGTATCTCACTTGCCTTGAGAGCCCTATTAGGGTTGCAATGAGTTAGCTTCGATTTGGCAACAAGAGTACCTAGGACATTCTTTAGCCCATGTTTCTAAATTCACTGAGTAAGGAACAGCTATGAGATGTTCTACAAGAACTGTTGTGCATTTCAAGAATAAAGACACGAAAAAGCACGGTACCTTGGATTTCTTGTTATTTCTTCTGATCAGCATTCATGGGACTGGGTAACAATAGCAAACATTGATTTTTATTTTATTGCATGTGTGTATTTTAAATGCGGGGAGAAGGGGACGACCGAGAGTGAGATGGCTAGGTAGTGTCAGCGAGGCAACAGGGATGAACTTAGGGAAACTCTGGAAACAGTGGAGGACAGGAAGGCCAGGCGTGCTGTGGTCCACGAGGTTGCAAAGAGTTGGACTCGACTGTGCAACTGAAAAACAATAAGAACAACATTTTTAAATGCACTTCCAGTAAATGTATTGGAAATTAAAATAATACAGAATAATTTCCTGTGTGACGCAACCATTAGCTGATGGAATTCTGTAGGTTGCACACTTCGGCTCAATGACTTTGAGTAAACATGGATGGGAGCCTTGTGCTATTACATGTATTGTTGTCAGAAGAACTATGCAGGGCAATTTCTTTTTCATGAAGGAAATAATGGATGTATCGTGCATGGGTTTTTGTCTCTTAGTCTTCTTTTCCTGTTTCTGGAACATGTATTTTGCATTTCCTTGATTTCAGGGGTCCATTATATTTTGTGAGGACTGAATTTTCTTCGCTTCTTTATCCCCTAAAACTTCGGCATGGCAGAAGCTAGGGCAGGAAATGTTGCATGCATGAATAATACTGATTGCTCCAATAATGGACCCTCAGAATGAGAAAGTGGGTAGGTTAGATCTAAAAATTAGTTCCCCTGGAGTCCTTGAGTGGTTTAAGTAACTTGGGAGATGGGAAGGGGTTGTATAGTTGGCTATGACATGCTACTTTCTATGGAGGGCATGGAAGTGCAGGATGGATTGATTTTGTAGAGTTCTGTTTCAGTGTTGTTGCACTCAGTTACACAAGAACATAAGAAGAGCCTTGTTGGAACAGGCCACAGCCCCTTCTAGTCCAGCATTCTGTCTCATACAGCTCACCATTTGCTTCAGGGTATTCCCAAGCAGATGTCTTTACCTGCTTATGATTCCCTGCAAGTGGCATTGAGATATATCCTGCCTATCTCTCCAACTGGGACATTGTCCTTAAAGGTAAAGGTAAAGCCCCCCCCCCACCGCACATGTGTGCAAGTCATATCCAACTCTAGGGGCCAGTGCTCATCTCCATTTTTAAGCCAAAGAGCCAGTGTTGTGCAAGTCCATGAATATGTGGCGGGCATAGCATATGGAACACTGCTACCTTCCCATTTTTTATGGCAGTACCTATTTATCTACTTGTATTTGCATGCTTTCAAACTGCTAGATTGGCAGGTTTGCAGAGCATATGCCAATTACATTCCAGCAAGTTGTATTTCAAAGCATTTGCTCTGTTTAGTAAGTTGGAACCTTACTAAAGATTATTCTGACAATTATTGTTTGAAGAAGGAATGGCACTGAAGAATATAATGGCTTGAACACAGAATTGTAAATGTGGGATATAATGATTAAACCCAGGTGTTTCCCATATAGAGCTAGCATCTATTTGATGAATGAAGAGATTAGGATAATAAGGATGAACAGATGGATGTATAGTATTCTCTTATCTGCAATATTGATATGTACAATTTCACACTTATCAAAAGTATTTTAATTTAGTTTTTTAGAAATGCAATTTCACAATCTATTTACCAGAACTGGCCACTAGAGGTATCCAGAAAATACACTATGTAATATCGTTATTAAAGAATACTGTACATTATTCTGTACTGTACAATACTGTACATTAAAGATGGGCTCTTACAAAATGAAATGGACAGAGTTCTGAAATGAAACAGACAGGGCGTGGACCTGCCACACCCCTGTCATTAAGAAGAAGCTAGTCACCTACCTGTTTGGCATGTGTGGGACCCAGAATTGCTACCAGGGAGCAGGTGCTGGGTGCGTTATTTGACAATATCCAATTAGGAGCTGAGCAGGGACCAGCATCATCCCACCTCAGCTCCTGATTGGAGATTGTCAAATGACACACCCAACACCTGCTTCGTGGTAGGAATTCCTGGCCCAGCCATGGATGGATGGATGGACGGACGGACGGACGGACGGACGGACGGACGGACAGACAGACAGACAGACAGACAGATAGACAGATAGACAGATAGAGCATATATTTAACAACTCATATCAGGAGAACAGTTCTAATACGCCTTCCTGACACCAGTAGCGTAACTAGGCGCCCGGGGGAATTTAAAGAAGGCCGCCCCCGGTGGGTGTGTGCACACCGCATGCCCCCCACCCTCGGGTGCGTGTCTGCTGCCCCTGGTATGTGTGCACACACTTTCGAACAGGGCACCCCTGTCCCCAGCAGCCGGGCCTGGCACTTCTGGGTGGGGGGCAGCTAGTCGCCAGGGCAGCAGCAGTAGCCGTGGCTTGTGCCGTCCGCCCTGCCACTTCCCTGCCCACTCCTCCTTGCCCAAGGGGCACCCCGCCCCACCCACGCAGTTCCCTCTGGAGACAGCAGAGGAAATGGGCGACTGGTGGCACTGCCGGCGGGCAGGTGGACAGTGGGGTTCAGCAGCATGCGGGCAATCTCCCACCTGGCCACGGGTGATCCTGCCGCCCCCTTTCCCCGCCGCCCGGTGCGATCTGCCTCCTCCGCCCCGTCTTTTTACGCTACTGCCTAACACGCTAACTTTTGGGACAGAGGGAACTTGCTTAATGGCATGAGTTTGGGCATGCAACTTTAAAATGGCTTAGTCTAGATTAGACCCTACGCCACTGAGAACAAGGCCAAAGCAGAGTTGGACTACAAAACTTTCATACTGTTGCTTGCTTTTTTCATTCCTTTGTCACAATCAGTGCTGCCAACTCAAATTCTTCTTTCTTATGAGGAAATCTCTTTAACAGCATCCAGGCCATGTGTAAAGAATGCTCTTGTTTTAGTAGATGGGTGGGGGAGATATTGAAATTTCTGTACGGTAAATTTATATTGCCTTTTACAGAAGAGGTGGTGGTGGGAAATCAATGCACTAGGCCATAATATATGCTTCTATGCTGTCTGGTAAATGAATTAGAGTACGCTTGTTGTCTGAATTAGCCAGCAATTACAACTCACGTAGCTGCTGATAGAGAGGTTTGTGTGTGTAGAATTTCATAGGCTTCATTGAATTTTACCTTTCGGCCCCCTTCAAAAATACTAAGCAGGATGAACGGGGCAATGAGGAGAAAAGACTTCAGATGAAAAGACCTCAGCATAAGCTTTTGTAGGGCAAAAATGAGCTAGCAGCCATTTATGACATTATTATGAAAGATGGCATTACAGCACCAAAAATATTGATTGGACCCATGGCTACGGCAAAGCATTGAAAGAAATAAAGAATGAGGTGGGGGGATCAATATATGCATCTTTAGACCTATTTATTGCTGGGTGATTTCTCTGTTCCCTCTTCCTGTTCAATATAGCATAATTTACCTTCATAAAGTGCTCAGTGTCAAGGGTCCATTATTGGAGTAATCAGTTTTGATTAGTAGAGAAAAGGGTACAAAATTGTTTAGCCTCTAGATAGAACTGTGAAAAGTGAGTAAACTATGCTTGACAGCACCTAATGCAGTTAGAATGTAGACTTAATTTGATTCCAATTCTTTATGGCTTTCCATGATCTTGAGCATCTATTGGTTCATTGTGGTGGTGGTGGTGGTGGGGAATATAATAGGAAATGGGCCGTGACAGGTGGGAGGAAAGAGGGAGAAGAGAGATAATTTAGATTTGCAGGATCCTCTTTCTCCCAATATAAATATTCTAATCCAATTTGATGCCTGCTGTGTTTTGGTGAGGAACGTTTAACGTGCAGGTTTATTTTGGGAAATCTGAGTGTATACAGACCAAGGAGGAAGCATTTTGCTTTGCATTCTCATGTTCTTTGTGAAGCTTTTAGAAGGCCTCTTTTGTTTGATAATTCAGTGGAATGACAGCCAAAGGTTCTGTGAGTAAAAGTGAGGCAGGAGAAATAGAAATAGACTTGGATATGGGAATCCCAGACTCAAATGCCTGTGTGGTTAGATTCAAGTCACTATGGGTGTGATGGCGTCAAACCTGACAAACCATTATCCTGTTTCCTATGTGAATACAGTAAGATAAGGATTTAGCATGGTTTGGACAGGTGCATAAGTGTGTTTGCTAATGTTCTTACACTGTGTCTTGCAGACAGGCAGGACTTACTGAGAAAGAGCAGCAAAGATTGAGAAGCTTTTCACAGGCAGAACTGTTGGTAGAAAGACTTCTGTTGTTTGAAATGGTGTCCTTTCTCACTAGCTAGAAAGGCCTATTTCCACAATCTGATTCACCTACTAGACAGAGTGAGGCAGCAACCTCAAGTAGTAGAACTGGGATGGCCACGAATTTCTCATTATTAGCCTGGATACTTTTACTATATATATAAGGCTTGCACGACCTGCTACAGCTAATTGCTGTTAATTGATGAGGTGCTAGGGTGCTCCTTCACTGTGTAGGTAGGTGCCTGACTAGGTATGTGGCCAAACACGTCCTGCAACCTTGTCAACTAACCACAATTGACCACTAATTGTGATCACCCAAATATGCTAATAGAGGTCTTGCCATTACTGTTGGTTGTTATTGGTTGTTGTTGGTTGTTGTTGGTGGTGGTAGTGGTGGTGTTAGTGGAGGCAGCTGCGTCAGTGTTTGCTGGTGAGGTGGATAAAATGGTGTTTGTGGGATTTTTCTGTGCCATCAAATAAAATTGGTCAGTCCTGAGCACTGTGCATCTCGATTTCAATGGATGACATGTTTTCGGTGTAGAATGTTGGATCAGTCCCAGATCTTCAATGGGACAACTGGTGAATTGTGAATAGATGCTACTTATTTACATGATAGGTTTGGGCATTGTAAATTAACTGGCCCAGTAATGCAGATATAGTTAATATCTTGCTGAATCTCTACATAAAGCCTACCAGCAGCACTATAAAGGGGTATGAGGTAAGCTGCATCAACCTTCCACAGATAGTATCAAAGATTAGAACTAAACCAATCCAGACCAAAATAAGCCAGACTAAACAAAACTAAACATTTTAATGTGAACATTATAGCCACTTTGATCCCCTTGTACAGAGTGCAGAGATAGAAAATATTTATATCCCACCCTCAGCAAAAATGCTTGGTTTAAGGATTCCTATGTTCTATTCTAAACACTGGAATGCACAGTTTTCTGTAGCAGGCATCATTGACAAGTTTTAAATGCAAAATTATGGAAGTGTGTTCAGACCCAGAAAGGGTCCCCAAAATATGGTAACTTAGTAGTCCCATAGGTGCTCTTAGACTATTTCCGGTTTCATGTTTAAAAACACAATCTCCATGACAACAAACTATATTTTGCTATATAAAATCCTCTCTAACATTTACAGTCAGCCAATATTTGCAAGAAAACATGCACAATCAATGCATTTTTAAAATAAAAAAGTGAAGCTGTGCACATCACCAGAAACATTGCTCAGAAACATTAGCCCCCATCTGTATAGTTAAGGAAAGCCATTGTCCAAAGTATTGAGCTGCCAATGGCTCTATGAGAAAACAATTAATTTGCAAACATGGGTCTGGAATCGGGTATGGTATAATCAGTAGAATGAAACTATTAGCCTGTAATGGCCAAGCAAGCAAACACAAGTAGGTAATGTACTGCCATTAAAAGTGGAAAGGGAAACAGTGTTCTGTGCACAGAAATGTGGTCAGCCATGCTGGCCACATGATAACAGACTTGCATGACACTGGCTCTTCAGCTAAAAAAACAGAAATGAGCACTGGTCCTAGAGTCAGATACGACTTGCACGCACGTGTGGGGTGACCAGGGGCGTAACTAAGGGGGGGGGGACAAGCACCATGGACAGCACCATTACTCCCATAGACTTCAATGCAATGTGTGTTGCTGTCCATGGTGCTTGTCCCCCCCTTAGTTACGCCCCTGGGGGTGACTTTACCTTTATATAATGGTCATGAGGGCTGCAAAACAGGTGGACGGAAGATTTTAAACTTCTTGTCATATATCTGTAAGTTGACCTCTGGCATCTGGACTTCTTTTTCTTTCAGTTGTTACCCATCCAAGTAGCTTCTTCAGTCTGAAGAGGCCTGGTGAAAGATTCCTATAAATACTCCCAAGTTGGTTCCACTTCCACCTGGTCTTAATTGACCCATTAGATTCGCTGAGCATTTCACTGAGCATTTTCACTGATCTGTGTGTGTAGTTGGGGAAAGGGGATGGGGTAGAGGCCTCTTTACATTTCCCGTCTTCACCATCAAATATCAGGCATCTTTAGTGAATTCAAGACTACAAGTTTAAATATACACTATGGTGTCAAATTTTGTTTATGTCTCATAGCTTTTTTCTGAGGATTCTTGGCATGATGTGATGCAAAAGAGGGTGCATCAGAAGTATTCTCTTAAAAGAAGGTCATGGCAATAGGGATTCTTTTAGGTTCAAGAGATTGAAGACCTCTTGACAAATAGGGTGCTCCACTGTGTAGGTGGGTGGCCAAAACATGCCCTGATCACAATTAGCTCTAGAAAATGGCATTCCCTTCTGAAATAATAGACATTTACCATTTTAGGAACAGCTAGCTACCCTTTTAAGCTGCAAGATTAGCTGTCTAGTGGCCAGAAATCCTTCCCACCTGCGCTTAAAAAATTGGAAACCCAAACCAACAACCAAACCCAAACCAACCAAACCCAAACCAACAACCAAACCCAAAACCCCAGCACTATAATCTAATATGAGCATTTGATTTCAATCTTCCTTTAGATAAATAATACTCAATTTAGATCAGGCATGTCCAAAGTGTGGCCCTCCAGATGTTCTTGAACTGCAACTCCCAGAAGCCCTTGCCAGCACAGCTAGTGCTGAAGGCTAGCACAGATAATGCTAAAGGCTAGCATAGGTAGTGCTTAAGGCTAGCACAGGTAGTGCTGAAGGCTGCTGGGAGGTGCAGTTCAAGAACATGTGGAGGGCCGCACTTTGGACATGCCTGATTTAGATGAAAGAGAGGGAAAGAGGCAAGCCGGAACCATGGGGAAATCCATCCATGCAGGCATCCCTGCTGTATGAGCATCACTGAGGCTCATAGAGGTGTGCGGGGTCACTTGCAGTTGTAAAAATTTATGTCATTATAAAATTGACAGTAACTTCTGAGTGCATAGGGGTTGCCTGCACATATAATTAGAGCATTTAAATTCTGGGTTGAGGCTCCAACATCCGCCTGCCTTAAAGGAAAGGCAACCCAACTAAATGAGGCATCAAGGCATGAATCCCAGTGAAAACCTCATCTATCGTTTGGCTGATTGGTGGAGCCAGTCTGAAGAAAAAGACAAGGTAATACAGTATCATTGTATAGAATATTTTAAGGTATGTGGCAAGCATGAAGTAATTTAAGCAAAACAAAATTATGCGGAAAGCAGGAAGAACACCCCTGCATTCTTACTTGGGGATGACAACTTTAATCTGTGGTCACAAAAACAACAAATAATCTTGTGACACATGAAGCACTGACAAGTTTTATGTGGCATGAATTGCCTTTGAAGGCATCCTACTACATCAGACAAAGTAATTTCTTTTTGTTTTTAATTCCCCCCCCCCAAAATACCACTGTTTTAATCCCATAAGCATGCATCCAAGCTTCCCCACAACTGCTAGCAGCAGTACCTGAAGAACAAATTGTGTGTGTGTGTGTGAATTTCCTAATATGTGACCCCATACAATGAAGCAACTATTCATTGACCTAAGAAGAAAGGCTGCCTCGATATTTTATTTTAATTTATTCTTGTATTATTTAATCTACTTTCATATGCAATTTAAATAAATGACTCTATAAATAATCGTGTTACATTTACCTCAGAAATTAATATGTTAATTAACTTCTCAGGCCAAGATAAACTGCAGCCATATAAGGACAACAGTTGCTTAAGATGGTAAGTCAGTGATGTGACAAAATGTTGTGGTTGTGGCTTAAATTATCCCAGGAACCTGTTCTTCAGATTAGCAATGTTGAAGAAAAATAAAACCCAATGGAACAAAATATCTCTGGACCACAACTTGGTGCTGGT